>PVLA01005363.1:0-148614 GCA_004027455.1 Hydrochoerus hydrochaeris
GAAAGAAAGAAAGAAAGAAAGAAAGAAAGAAAGAAAGAAAGAAAGAAAGAAAGAACATAGAAAGGGAAAAAAGATGTTCAAAATTAACTGTCTTTGTGAGAGGTAATAATAAATAATGTAGGGGTTATAGCTAATATTCTTTATTCATTATTATACATTTTTGTGCCTTTCAATTGAAATAGACATTAAAGATTACTCAATCCAAAAATATTCATCTTAAATAAGATGAAAGGCACACAAAGAAATTAACTTAATGATGGCTTCATACGGACACATTCCTCTTTTTCACAGTACCATCTTGCTTCTCTTCTAGGACTTATTATTATTTGGGATACTTCATGTGTCCATATTTTTTGCCTAGATGCTACCATCTTCTAGCAAATCCAATGTATCTAAAGATAGTTTAAATTCTGCTTCTTACCAGGGGTTTAGCTCAGCAGTATAAGTGCCTGCCAGGCAAGCGCCAAGTCATGAGTCCAATCCCCATACGAAAAAAAAAAATTAAAAATAAATAAATAAATAAATTCAGCTGCTTGTCCCTATCATTTTCATCCTTGGTGATGACTGAACAGAAATAAATTAACATGTACCAAGGTTTGCAAGTTTACTCAAAATTAATGGGGTTAACACATATAAATTTTGTAACAGGGCCTTTCAAAGGTCCCATCTTCAGGGTCTTGATAAGGTAAATTAAGAATCTGCTGGCCATTAACTATGTTAGCAAATAAACATAATTTAATTGTTAGTCTGGAAAAAAAATGCTGAAATCTCATAACAACAAAGTACTTAGCACCAGTGACTCAATATTCCCAAGAACAGAATATTAGCATTACCCAGAAACTTATTAGCAATTCTTAACCTGCCTTCCATTCTTACCAATCCCCTTTCCCTTGTTAAGGTTATGACTTCACAAGCTTTCCAGACAATTCTGACACACACAAGGTCTGAGAATCAGGATCCTGGAAAATCAGAAAGTATTACGGTGGTATTTTGCCAAGAGTATGTTCTTTAGCAAATATTTAGGCCAAGGGAATTCCCTTTACCTTGTGATAATTGCAAGATATGGAATCAACCCATAGTGACACAGCCTCTAATCTCCTCAAGGGAGACTTTTCTGCTCTCCATAGTCACTTGTTTAGTTACTCTGATAAGGTGGTGGAATGTAAACAAGATTTTTTAAATTCCAAGACTTCTCTGTTCTAAATAGAACATGAAATAGAAATGATGAGATTTGGGGATCCCTTTCATATTTTTCCATAGAGAGAGAGCTGAAAGGAGTTGCTACTGTTATTATTAAACAGTTACTATTAACTTCTTCATTGAATTCTTTCTTTGAAAATAGATACTGCACTGAACACGAACCAAGGTTGCAGGGCAGTGTGAGTTTTGCTCTGCGGTTAGTTCTACCAGACACATCGCTGAGCACAGCTCAGCTCATTCTGCCACACAGCTGTTTCATTTTACTATTTGTTTTTTCCCTAAATTTCATAGAAGAAATGTTGTCTGAATATCTTATGGAAAAGATTAATTATTTGATTAGTGTATCTGTAGGCTCATTCTTCCAACTACTTGTGGGTTTAATGTGCATATACAAGACACTGTTTTATAGAGAAAAACTCTAAGCACATATTTATTTAAATAATATAGAAGGAAAGATAAGATGACACAATAATTGTGAAAAATATAACACAAGGCATACACTAGGCATCAGAGATGTATGAATTATGTGTGATGAAGCCTTAGATAGTTTTCTTAACATTTCAAGTTTGAGAAGAACTTACAGAACATTCAGAAGTGACAGAAAGAAGGTACTATGGCTTGGGTATCCCCTAAAGTTTCATGAATTAGAAGGTTGGTCCCTAGTGTGGACCAAGTAGACAACCAACTATAGGGCAAATAGATGGACTAAGTAGGTTCATATACTCATTGGACTTTGGGCATCTCTCAAAGGTTCATGTATGAGAAGCATGGCCCCCAGTGTGTGAAACATTTAGGACAAGGTGAGGCCTAGCAGGAATTAGGTCAATTGGGGATGTGCCTTGGAAAGAGGTTGTGGGACTCTAGCCTTTCTCTGGCCTACATTTTGAGATGTGATCCTTTCTTTTGCTTATGAAAAGCGCACAACACGGAACTCTAAGAAACAATCACTTAAACAGCAATGCAAGTAGAAAAGTTAGAAACGTAATTAGGCAAATTATTGCAGTTCTCTAACTCCACCACATATTAATATCACCTGGGAAGCTTAAAAAAAATGCTCAAGTCCATCTCCTTCACAGCAAATTCTGATTTAATTTCCCAGAGTGGAGCCTGGGCATTGGATTTTAAACTTTTAAGTTCCTTAAATCATTCAAATATGTGAACAGTCCTAAGAACTATGACTATAGCAGTGATAGGGAAGCATCAGATACCATGAAACGAAAGTGTTGAATGCTAGACTAAGAAAAACATATTCTATTTAGTAGGAAATAGTAAGAAATAGCCACTATATTCAGTAGGAAATAGCCACTATAATAACACAAGAGAGAGGCAATGCAATGCTAAAGGAGCCTGGGCAGAACCTAGGCACACTGTGAAAGGGTCCTGAAATAGGTGCAAGTGTGAAAAAAAATAGAAAAATCTAATGATTAACTTTAGAACTTAGGAGCTTGAGCAAATATGCAATTAGTGACAGAGGAATGTCAGGCAAGGAAAACAGATATTTCTGGGGTAGAATGTTTAATTGAGTTCCATGTCTATTAATAATGGGTCACAAATTTCAGAACATCTATTACTGGAAAATCTTGACTCTTAAAATATTGCTTATTAGAGATGGACTAAGACCTACCATTATTTGGGGATTATATCCTCTGAGAAGATTATTTAACTTATAAGACAGAAAAATTTCTTTATAGAGTATTAAGAGGGTAGGTGGTTGGAGATTGTTAAGGATAAATGTTGTGGAGAAGAGCAGTCTTTGTAGGAAAAATTTGAGGAAGAAAAGGGCAAAAAAAGAAGCAAGTAAAGGCAGCAAGAGAAAGATTCATAAGAGACTACCCAACCAAATACGCTATTAAATGCAAGGACAGGTGTTTTTATTCTACCATAGTTTGTAAATTTTACCAAATTTAGGAAATACTGCTAGGAAAAGACCATGGAAATTGAGAAACTACTTCAGCAGGTTCACATCAATGCTTAGTTTGTAATTTTTATAGAAAAATTATAATAACTTTTGAGAAATAATAATATTCCACATTCATTTAGGTCTTCTTTTATAGGATGAAAGTAGTGGACAGAATTTTGTAATAAAAAAGAGATTTATTGGTAATAACAAATTCACAATGACTAATTTTGCATACTCCCCTAAGGGATAAATGGACTGTGGGATCATGGTCTCATCCTTTCGAGACTTCCCATTCCCTGGATGCACCATCCTCTCCCACTCACTAAGACTAAACTACAACTACTAAAATGACAAAGAACACTCCAGAGTAAGATCCCTCTTAACATACGATCACCTCCATTCTCGAGTCATCAACCTCTGAATCTTCTGCCAACCTGGAATCTTCTGCTAGCCCCTCCTTTCACTGTGTACACCCACTGCAATGTACACACCCAATGAATAGTGGCTGGTTTGGAGTTTCTGGGTCTTTGCCCATTCTGAGGCACTGACTTCCTAGCCCCCCCCATCATGCATTACTAAATTTGTCACTGTTCACATTTTATCCTTTGCTGTATCCCTCATACAGGCAGTACTGGATCTTGATCAGGTCCCCAATAGGGATTCTTGGTAAATTTTAAAGGATAATTTCAAAAGGTGGGGTTAGGGTTGAAAGTCAATTTATGGAGTTAATTTATGTAGCGAGGTTGCTAAAAAAATAATTTACTTTTCTTTAAGTCCTTGTTTTCCAAACTATAAGTTTTATATCCACAACATATGTTATTAGAAAGACAACTTTAGCTAAAGAAGATGTTTCAGGCGAAACATATTAATTTGGGACAGTCAGATTTTAAAAGGGAGTGACTTAGAAAGTTTCAATAATTCTATAATATTGATATTAGAGAGTAAAAAATGATACAAAAATTAAGCAATATCCTTGGAAGGATGGTTAGATACTCCCAAATTCATTGCAACTTGAGGAAAATGTTTAAAATATTTCAAGCAGCTAGATATGGTACCACACTATATTAGAAAACATACTGTATTTCTCTTTTAGCTAATCCATAAGTGCTGTTATTTGAAAAGTCCCATATGAAAGATTTTGCTTTTCTTTTCTGGAATCATATCCCAATTTAAATGTAGTATGGATATTATTTGTTCTTGCAAATTGTATCTGCCATTCAAAGCACAGTTTAGTCTGTGGCAAAACCAAACAAAAATGTCTATTTAAGTCTTTTATATTCCCAAGCTGTATGAAAAAACAAAGACTTGAAATAAATTATTTATTAACATTTCAATACTGCATCTTTTTAAAAAATACAAGTAGAAAAAAGTGCATTTAACAAAGCAGATAAAATATTTTCAAAGTTATATTAAACATTTCCCAGCCTCGAAAAACTCAAACACCCAATCTGGTTTCTATGAAAGTTAAAAAGATCAAACAATTACAAAGAAGCTCAGCTTGAAAGAGACATTGCTAAGGATTTCAGTAAACATCTGGTTGCCATTTTCAGTTGTAAGAACTAACCCACTTAAGGAAGCAGTTTAGTTTCTTTGGGGTAAAAATGAGACACTGGCTTTTTGTTCTCTTTTCACAGTGGAGGGTAAAGGAAACATTAGAATAGGGAGGTCACTCGAAGCTCAACTTTTATAAATAAGAAAGCTTTTTCAAAAATTAAAGTAAATTTAACTCAAGTTCTCGTAATATAAACAACTCAACTAAGTTAAGGTTAAATAAACATTCCTTGAGCTCCAGTGTGTCAATTAAAGAACAAATTCTGTTCGGTTGTAAATATATCAGTAAATTCCATAAACACTGAGGAAAATAGCAATAAACCTGAGCACAAAATTACTGAGTGTCATAATACAATAAAATAGAATGGGGGTGGACTTACAAGTTTCTCTGATTCAATTTTTTTTAACCCGAGTTTGATTAACTAAAGTACAGAAGGACTTAGATACTACTCAAAGCCTATTGCTTGCATAATAAAAATGGATGTCAGATGCATTCTAGGTGAAAACCCTGTAAGGCAAAACACAGTGCCTTTTAAATGTGACCTTTCCTCTTTCGTCTTCCTTTTAAATAGTTACACAGCAGATTAAAGTCAGGAAAGCAGCAGGATACTGGTGGGGGTCTAGAGGACAAAAAAGTAATGAGAAGTTTGTTAGAGTCTCAACTTTTAAATTATCAGTAGTACAAGCATCTGCAATAAATCTGCACAAACAGCCAAAGGGGATCACCTCCAAATTTGGTCCAGACTGGTGTTTTTGCATTCCTTCCTTTTCCATTCTTCTCTTCTGTCCATAGGAAAGAAGCAAAGCAAAGGAATCCCAAAAGCAAAGACTAAAGAAAAAGAATCCCAAAGACCATGGATATTTAAATTTTAGCTTGCTTTCTTTTATTTGGTGTGTATGAATGCTAGGTACTGCACACTGCATCACAGAACTGTAGAGCTAAAGAAGAACTTGGTGGCTATTTATTCTCTTATATAAAGCAGCATCTGCATCACAGATTTACTTCTGTTCTAACCAAACTTACAACTTTTGGACAACTCTAATTGCTGAAGCTCTGATTAATTTAAGGGTATTCATCCATAGATTAGTCCTACTTATGCCTTCTAGAGTTACTTCAAATCTTGCATTCCAGCATCATGTTAAACAACAAAAACACCAAAATACTGGTCCAACTACTTGTAAGTCATACCAAAGACATTCTTTGCAAGTGGAATAATATATTTCCTTATTCCTAATGCAGTCCTGGTTTTTCTACTGCAGCTATGGAAATTGTGCCTTCTTCAAACTTCCATAAATAATTCTGACAATGTTAAAATATATTCTGGGTTAGTCTTTTGAATCTCACATTACTTACAGTCTACTCTGGTATCAGGTTGAAAACTTTTGGAAAATATCTGTTCTGTTTTAGGCCAGTGAACTATTCCATGAACTAAAACAATGGTTTGCAAAATAACACCTGAATGCTATGAAAGTTGGTAATTTAATGACACTTCTATCATTTTCTTTAATGAAGCATGTTATAGCAATCCTTCCTCACAAGATATGATTTTTCAAACCAAGGGATTAAAAGAACATAAAGTGAGTATTTTACATTCTGCTATGAAATGAACTATAAAGCATAATATTGAGGACACAGATGGGAGCTAAATACATCACGGAGTTTTTGACTGTTTCCCCCCATCGCCTTCTACATTCACAAATGTCAAAAGCTATGAGTTTATGTGTTTTTTTGCTGGAGAAGATCTTTAGGTAGCACTGTTTCATTGCTTTATGGAATATAAAGCCTTCAGTGAATTAACTGCCACCTCTATGCAGACGACTCACAAATACACATCCTGCTGGCTTCTCTAGTTGCTTGTTTCTGCTGTACTTCCCTATAAAATCCTCACAGCACCTTTGACTTAATAAGTTTAGAACTAGACTCACATGCCCTCCTCAAAAAGCAACAATCCAAGTAGCAACAGTCCAACACTAGCAAATATGGCAAAGGAGACTTGAAAGGAAGGAGAGAGTAAAAATACAAAAAATGGACACAACGCTTAATTGTCCCTAGAGTCTAGAATCAGTTTGTATATAAAACACAAGACCTATGTGCATCTATATTTATATTGTGCTTTTGTAATATGAGCAGATTTGTATATCAGTAGGATATTAATGTTGCTCAAAAATTACTATAAAAAAGAAGGTTTATAAATTAAAGTATTGATTTAAATTTCTTTAGGTGCCCACTATTTGAAGGGCCTAAATATTTGTGTACTTTTAAACCTTAATTTATCCAAGCATGCAATAAATATATGTTGCTCACCTGTATGTAGAACATTATCAGCAGAACAGACCAGATCCCTGACCCTATGGAGTTTATAGATTGCTTTTAATCTGAAGTATTTCTGAGACAATGGTCCAGTACACTGTGTGTCAGAATTTCAGGAGCGTTTACAATGCAGACATTTTAATGAAAATATGGAAGTTGAAGGAATCAGACCTGGACAAACACATATCAAATCCACTGAGCCCAGTAGGAGCACCCTGATGCTACTGCACATGTTACAGGTACTCCCCTCAGCAATCAATTTGCAGATGAGAAAACTGAGGCTTTAAGAGATTAAGTACCCTGCACAAGGTTAGATAATCGTTAAAGGCGTTAAAAGGCAACTCTAGGGACTCCCGCCCAGGCTCTGTCTCACTCCAAAGTTGATACTTTTTTAATTACCACCGGCTGCTATTTCCCCAAGGAAGCAATTCTTCTGGTTAAGCTCTTCTTACTTATGGGCAATTTAAATCTCAACTTCCATATAGATTTTTTTTTAATACAAATAAACTTAAGAAAAACGTGGATTATGTTTTCCATCACACAGGTTAAGATCGATCTGTAGTAAATGTTTCTCTCTGTATAAACTTTAGAAGCAGCTTTTGGCATGTGGCCACTACAAATAAACCTTCAAAATTAGACTAAATTTAAAATGATACATAGATATGTTAGACATTTTTAAAAGTGAAATTGAGTCTAAATAAAAATATAGGAGGACACAAATATATTTAACAAGGAAGTAGCTTTTTGTTTTTAAATATATTTTTACATTAAATAATAATCTGCATTTTTGCTCTATTAACTATATTTTTATTTAACTGTATTTTAATAGCATATCTGGATAAATTACAGTATCCTTATTAGGAAGAAAAGGATATGAAGCAACTTATTTAAGATACTACTCTCCGGAGTACTTTCTGTCCAATTTAATATGAATACAAAACTGACAAACACTATGTCTCATAGCACTGACTTTGACCTTTTATATAAATGCCTTCCCAGTGTCACATGGTAAGGTGTCTTCCTCCCGCCTCCTGGAGGCTGCTATAGGAACAAAGCTGTGGTGCCTACTTGATCTGTAATAGAAGTGTTGCCCTAACTTTTGATCAATTTTATTACTTAATATCATCTATTGAATACACTTTTGAAAAATTTGTTGCAAATATATTATTGGGCCTGTGAGAAATTGGGAAAAGGAGCGGTAATGTTCCCCTCCTTCTGAGAGTAAACTATACTTACTGTTGTTACCCTGTACTTGGAGACTTCTAGCCAAAGCTAAGCCTAAATTATGACAGCTGAAAGGAATATCTAGTTTGGGTCCTAATGTTATATTTCCACTTTGGTAACTTTGCTATAACTTGTTTTATTGTAAGCCATCAGACTCTTTTTCAATAAAGTTTGGTATAAGTTTAGAGATTAACCTTCTCAAACCAAGTCTATTTATCAGCTCGATATGGAATCGTGTTCATATAGTTAACCTTCCAAAATCTCACTGGATGAAGGGCTCAACAATACAAATTGTAAGCTTTCAGGGAAGTATAGTTTCTATTTCAATGAATCAAGTTTCTTGTAGAACAAAAGCAGCCAAAGGTAATAGGAAAACAAGTGAGCGTGACTGTGCTCTGATAAAACCTTATTTACAAAAACAGGTGGATTTGGCCAGTGGGCTTACAGTTTGCCAACTCCTGACAAGAAAACCAATAAGGACTTCTACTTTTTTGTATTTCTTCAAAAAATCGTACTATGTAAAACCCCAACATTACAAAGACAAAAAGCAATCTGAAACCATAAATGTGACTCCAATACTATACCTTTGATAGTAAGTTTATAGTTTATTTTTGCATAGATTATAATATACATAATAGGAAAGTGCACAATTTATTTGAAAGTCAACAAAAAATTACAAAATACGAGCTATTCTTCAAGTATACATAAATGATCTGATCCAATGAGAAAATCTATTTTTAGAGTGTCTTAGACCAGATACTGCTTCTATCTCATTATGGAGAGTAATTTTAAAGCTTTTGGAAAATATTTCTCTTAGGTCACCATACACTGAAGCACTGGCTTACTAAATAGCACTTACATAGTAGGAAAGAGAAAAATTGTATGGTGCTTCTTTTCCGTTAGACAATTACATGTTTTCACAAATGCAGGAACATAAGGTATATTTTCCCAAAGCAAAGGATGTTTAGTGATGTTTAGTAGGCCTAACTCTGAAAGGAAAACTCTCGGCATACTATTTTCAAGACCAGCGTAAGGATGCACTGCTGGTTGTAAATACCTATACAGTTCAATTATAAGTGTTTCATGGCATAACAGGTAGATGTGTGCATCATTTTACTTTCAAAATTAACTATAAAAATTATTAGTCCTTAAACCAACAATGTATCTCTTAAAAGTGTTGCATTATACATTATACCTTGGTTCATGAATGCTTTTGTATATAAACAAAATTGGTTTTCATGTTTGGCAAAATTTTGCTTTTGTTTGCAAACTCTGTATTAGTAACAAGCACAACTGCAGCCATCTTTCCCTCAACAAACATAAATGTGGTCATCTTTTCCAAAATCATAGTACAAATTTATTTCAAGAACCAAGGTATCACTGTACTTGTACAGTTTCAGTTTTTTAAGGAATCTCCACACTGATTTTCAAAGTGGTTGTACATTCCCAGCAAGAATGTAGAAGGATTCCCATTACTTCACACCTTGCCAGCATTTGTTATTTGATTTCTTGATTATTAACATTATTTTTGAGGCAAAATGGAATCTCAGAGTTGTTTTAATTTGCATTACTCTAATGGCCAGTGATGTTGAGCATTTCTTCACGTTTCTTAGCCATCTATGCTTTTACTTTGCCCATTTTCAACTGGATCTTTTATTTTGAGAGGTACAGTTTTTGAGTCCTTTACATATTCTAGATATTTGTGCTCTGTCTCAGAAATAGCCAGCAAAAAATTATTTCATTCTGTAGGTTTTCTAATATGTACTAATACAAAAGTTTAAGAAACAATAATTTGCATCTGATTCTCAAGTATAAAAATCTGGATCCCTTGCCCAGACTACAGAAGGAGATAAAAAAGACTTCCCTTTGTCTCTTTCCAGAACAGTTATGGGGTTGAACCAAGTGATCAAATACATACCACATAAAGTAAATATTATTCCTGCCTTTAGCAGACAGAGGACTAGTGCTCAGAGAACTGAGGTTGCTTAAGATGGTTTATACATAGCCCTGCATGCTTTCTCATTCTGTTATGCCACAAGTGTGAATTAACAAGTTCTACCCATATTCTAATTTAGAACCTAAGCTTGCCTACTTTTCAAGAGGGTATTTACTAGCTAAGTAGAAGGAAAATTAATATATTATAAAGCCCAAAGGTCACTCTAGCAATAGTGATTATATTGAATAGTACACGGTTATCTGTCTGATTCATGATTTTTTTTCTAACTTTTGTTCTTTTCTGCTCATGAAAGGTTTACAAAAGTGGCTCCAAGTTGGAAAAACACAACCTGTGCTTGAAGGATGGCACAAGCAGAGGTTAACAGAAATGACTGTGGTGAAGTCAGGAGAGAAGAAAAAAGCAGGTGGAATGGACAGATACAAAAAAGCAAACACATTTTATATCTACTTCCTTATGACTGAATGTATTTTCTCAATGTGTCAAACCCGTGCATAGCTACTCAGTAGCATTTGCAGGAATGTGTACTTTTGTTGTAATGTAATATTTTCAAATTGTGGATTAGCAAACAGCAAAAACTGCAATGGCAAAACAAAGATGGGTTGGATAAGGTTCCAGATTATTCTGAACTGTTTTTAGTTGCCACAGGCTGCTTAACTTGGGGAGGTGAAATTTAGATGTGCCAATATAGCTTCATACATAGTTTATATATGCCCAGAAGAATAATCAGAAAGTGAAAGTGTAACACTAAAGAAAAATATTCTATAAGAATCGTATTTCTAGAAAATATTTTTCCAGTAAGTGCCTCAATTCAAACATAATTTATAGATTAAACTGATGACCCTGGAAAATAAACTGCAATTTTTAAGATGTTTCCCCTCCTTTGGGATAAATAGTTAACAAAATGTTAGATTAGAATCATAGAACTGTTTTATTTCAGGTATTTGATAAACACTGCTCTACAGTTAAAAAAAAAAAATTTCAAAATCAAGTAAAAAACCAAAACTCAATTTTTCAGACTCATGAAATTGTGAAATCACTACCCTTTCTTGAGGCCTATCCAGGAATAACAGTTTACGATACAGAGTGAAAGAATGCCAAGAAAGAATTAGACAGATATTTTTTAAAGCTGTGGAAATGTGGGAAAAGAGAACGAAATCAGCATTTACACTGACAAATGCTGGCGACACCATCTAGTTATCTTCACCCACTGGGCCCCCGCAGGTCGTCACAGCTACTTTGACTGCCAGGTTCCTTTGCTTTCAAGCTGTCTTTGCACTTCCTTGATATTGGGAAGCTGAAAATCAATCCTCCTTTTCACTATAAAACTGACCTAAAGACATCAAGGAGAGGAGAGATGTATTGCATCTGCTTTGCAGCTGGAGAAAATGGAAAGTAGATATTGAAACTGAACTAAACAGATAATCCATGTTGTGTCCATAGTAAGTTAGGGGCAGTAACAAGGAGACAGAAAGTAGAGGACCACTAGACATTAATAAAATGTCATCAGGGCTACTTTGAATGACCTCAGGAGCATAGCTCATATGACAGTGTCAATATAATCATCCTGTTTACTTATAGGATGAAAAGTCTTGTGCAATGAGAGAGACTAAATATTTCCTATCTTTCTTTATATCAATAATTATTCTGATGAATAGGTTGTAGATAATATCACACATATATTACAGAACTTTGGATTGGTGCCTCTTAATAGGGCCAACAAAAACAACACTGTAAGATTTGCAAACATGGTTTTCAGCTCTCATTAATATTCCAGAGCTTTCATGTTGTTTTTTGTTTTTTTCTCATTTGTTTCCAGAAGCCCAACACTTTAAATTTCCCTGCTACTCTTAGGCAGTAAGGACTAATCAGTGGTATTCACAAAAGACCCCTCTTGGCATATACTCTGCACATTTTAAGACTTTCCACTCATCAAAATAGTTCTTTTGTGATCTCAGCTATTCAGGAGGTTGAGACAAAAGATCTCAACTTCAAGGCCAGGCCAGACAACTTAGTGAGACTTTGGTTTGAAATAAAAAGGGGTGTAGCTCAGTGGTAGAACACTTTCCAAACATGTCTGAGGCCTTAGGTTCAAACTCCAGTAATGAAAATAAAAGCAAAACAAATCTTGTTGGGCTCTGTGAGCTTTGCTAGCTAAGTAGCTTACTGCCAATGTGAAGGGTGATAGAAGCTAAATATTACCCCAACCTTCCCCAAAACTTCTCCCCAACTTCTTTTTACCATCACAAGCCAGTGGGGCATGCAACTGAAAAAGAAGTATTACAGTGACAGCAAGGTTGTTTTGAAATATATTTTGGTGCCAGGATCTGGCCATTACTTCCCAAAAGAAACCATCGCCGAAATCAGCAGTTAATTCAGATTCCCCCTCCCTTTCAGTAAGAAGGAAAATAGACCTATAGTCAGCCCTTTATAATAATGGTTTCCACATTCAAAGCTTCAGCCGACCATGGGCTAAAATATTTTTAAAACTTGCACATACACTAAAAATGTTTAGGCTTTTTTTCCCTCGCCATTACTTCCTAAATAACACAACAACAATATACTATACAGTGTTTATATTGTATTAGATATTAGAAGTAATCTAGAGAAGATTTAAAGTATATGGGAGGAGGCAAATAGGTTGTATACAAATACTATGCTGTTTTATAGAAGAGATTTGAGAATCCATGAATTTTAATACTCACAGGGTTCCTAAAATAAAATCTCCTGTGAATACTGGGGGACATTTGTGTTGCATGATTGTAAACAGACAAATCTGATTTGCTTATGCTATGTCACTGTGCTGTCATGATGACCTCTTTGTGCAGGCTAATGGGCCAAAAGAGAGAATAAAATAAGACGATGAGGAGGAAGATCACAGTAAACAAGAGTTGGAAATGGCTCTCCCCATTCATCACTTCCTCACATCAGGTGAAAGGGACGGCAGGGTCACTTCTTCTAAAGCCTCAATTTTCCCTTCAGGAATCTAGGGGCAGTTACTATTTCTTAATCTTAGAGTACTCAGGGGGCTACCGTGAGGGTTAAATAAGGTCATGAATACAGAGTATACCACAAAGCCTGTCCTATGTTTAGCTACTCAAGAAACGTAAGCTATTGTTGTTTTTGCCCTTTTAACCCTCATCCTCTATTCAATTTTTTCTCAAATAATTTACTAGAAAACTTGTCTCCTATTTTTCTCTTCAAATGATAGACAGAAAAGTACTTAATGAGTAATGGTATCTATAATAAATATCCTTAATTCTTTCATATTTAGGGCCAACTGTGAATTATATTTAAGCTAACTTCTTGAAATAATTTCCAGCACATTCTACTTGCAGTCAAATAAAGTGGCAATTTCCTTAAAATATGGAACAGTTTGGTGCTGAACAGAATATATATTCAAGTTCATAAACATAAACATTTTTAATGTAACATTTAAACATAAACTATGCTACTCCAAAATGCTACAAAAATATAAACTAAATAATTTCATGAATAAAGAGCTCTAGCTAAATAAAATCTGAGAGAAAGGAGAAAATAGGAGCTAAATTTTCCTTCACATGAGAAAGTTAAAGATGGATAAAGATTTGTTTTTGTGAACTTTTTTAGTGAAGACAGTGGTGGACTCTAGTAATTGCTTATATTCTTTGTCAAGTGACATTGGTAATTACTTATTATTCTGACCTTGTTCTAGCAGTCTCAGCCCTTGGCCAGCACTGAACCTTTCTTCAGTGATGACAACAGTGTAATGCTGCTCCGTGAGGATATGATGGTAGAGCTGAAGTTCTGTTCCAGTGTAGGAAGAAGGCAGGTAGAGTATAGCCCGTCTGCCGTCACCGCCAAAGTGTGTCTCCATCAGTTCTTCCAGCTAAGACAGGAAAGAAGGCATGGGAATTCAAAATGGAAAATTAGTACATCTCCCTTGTGGTATATCATTAATGCCAATCAAGGGCTATTCAGAAAGTTATTCTGTACATTTTTCTCCAGAGATGAAGACAGATTCTCTGAAAAGCTTCAAAGGACAAAAACAGCCTCCTGTGCAAGAAATGAAGGAAAATAGAATTGTTTTCACTGTTATAGAAAGATAAAAAATTTTAGGCCAACAAAATACAGAGATCCTCCAGGGAAAATTGCTGCATAGAAACACAGAGCTAAACTCTTGGTGAAAATAGAAATTAGTTGCCAATGACTGTCATCTATATTGTTTTTATAAAGGAGTTCCACCTGCATCATCTTTTAATATCTATTTTAGGAAAACATGGTCGAGGAAACAAAGAAAGGACAGACATGGAAGGACATGGTCAAGAAGGGGCAAACTGAGAGGCCATCTGGCAGCTGAGTGGAGCTATGTAATGCTGTGTGTCTCTCAGTTAGGACCAGGCAAAATTTGAAAACACCTCTGAAGTAGGATAGATATGGATCTGAGAAAAGGAGAGCTACCCAGGCTCCACAACTCCAAGTTTTTCCTTAATAGTTCATCACTCTCCCATATGTGAATAATCCTCTTTCTCACAATGGTGCTTGAAATTCCATTAACAAAGGGAATTTCTGAATGGAAAAATAATTGTAATTCTGAATTGTAAATTTATTATAAGGCCTCATGACAGACACTGGATGCTATTCTAAAAACCTGAGGTTAAAACTTGATAAAATAAAGATGTCTTTTATTACTGGGAGGAGTGATGAGATTGGATGGAGGTCAGGCAAGAAATATGAGAGGGCAAGAAGTGGATGGAGGAAGATGAGAGGAAAACAGTAAAAACCAAACTACTTCTAATAGCAGCTCTCAATCAAGCTGCCCATTTAATGGGTCTCAACTGGGTGTGGAGTTGCATCTCTATAGTATCAGCTACCTGGGAAGCTAAGGAAGGTGGATCACCTTGGGCAACTTAGTGAGACTTGTCTTAACACAAAAATGAATGTTTTAAAGAGCAAGAGATCTAGTCTATTGATAAGGCACTTGCCTGACCTGTGCAAGGGCCTGGGTTTAATCCTAGTAACTACAAACCAAAAAAAGGCCTAAAACATGCTATGTTTTTTCATTATTTAAACATTTTCATAATTTGTCACCACTGATAGAACTGATTCTGGTTCTTTACAAAAAGAGAAACAAGACCAGTAAACTTAAACCTTATCTTTTTTCTCTAGTCATATCAAAAGCATTATTCGCCATCTCCAACCTAACCTTTATTCATCACTGTGCCTTCTGTTTATAATTCCTTCATCAACCTCCAAACCATCCCTCAAGTATTATCTCTTTTGGAAAAATTTAATTGAAGCACAGATTGCATTAAGCATTTTTGAAAAGATATCGCATCTCTTCATTCCAGCTTGCTCATAGCCAGGCCTGCATGGCTGGTGCAACTCTAATGTTTATTCCAGAACACAGTACACGACAAGTGCTTAATAAACAAAGGCAGTAAGTAAATTACAAGCCCTAGTTCCCTATCAAAACCTTTGAAGAACTCTATAGAAAGAAGAACAAGCAAATTTAGATTATAAACCCTGTACAGGCAGGAACCACATCACAGTTTTCATTGCATACAAACTATTACTGTGTGAAAATTAAAAAACCAAACCTAATGAAGTGAAGAAAGCAACTCTAAAGCAAGACTGCCAGATTTAAATCACTTATCTTCACTAAATTTGTATGGTCTTGGATACCGCTTTTCTCGCGAAGAACTATGATACTTGCAAAGTTAATATTTGCTGAGTGTTTAAGGTTATGCATATCACTGTGTGCCTTCTAAAATCATAATAATACATCATAAAAAATATGTTAGAAGAGTTTCCTGAGTTGAAGATCTGCCTGGCACATGTTAACATAGGTGCTTAATACATATGAGACGTGTGATGAAAGGAACAGAACACTAATCATATCTTCTGCATGTGGTACTTTAGAAAGACATGCTTAACTATTTTCCCTTGTTAAAGAATATTGTGTTGCATTGATGAGGAAACTACTTACATTCAACAATTTACTGAAAATTAAGAAATGATTCTTAGCACATGTTGTATTTATAATGATAGACTTGTAACAGGTATTTGAAACTGAACTCAGGTTGAGTGTTTCCACAGAGAAAGGAATGGAGGAGACCAAAGTAAACAGGCTGTAGGTGAAAGCGAAGACAGAAGCTTCCAAATATAGCAGTGCCACTCAAGTGAAACACACAAGATTTTGTGTCACATTATTCCCTTGTCACATTATTTTCTTTCATAATCACAAGATGCCCTTCTCTATTACGTCTAGCTCAAGTATAGCAGAGATTTAACATCAGGAGAATATATTTTAAAACTTTAACATTTTAACTTTTATATTAAAGATATCACCCCTCCTTTTCTCCCAACCAGGATCAATTTAAGCAAGAACAAAGTAACTTATACCAGTATATATTTTGTAGAGTATATTCTATGCAAAGTATAATTACTGGTTATATTTTGTAGTAACCTTTACAAGTTAGACTGATATTTTAACTCACATTTCAAACTATAGAGAACAGGAAATGAGCTAGTTCATATTAAATGATGTTGTATTATCCCATAATACAAACTGCTTCTATCTTTGTAATATTTATAACACACTGTATCAGCAGAATGGCCCAATACCAAAGGACAAGAACAGTTTTAGCCAGTTGGACAATCTGCGTACACACTGCATAAGTGAAATAAACACTGTGTAAACAATTATGTCAACCACACTAGCCAATATGAGATTACTAAATGTGAATAGCAGCAGTTTTGGAAATCAGAGCTCCTCATTACTCTTGCAGTTTCAAAGATATATTATTAGTAGAAAAATACATTTACTCACTGACCACCACTACGACAACTAACTTGAGACTTACAAACCTGCTGACCAGAGTTTAGAAAAGAATGAGTATTCCTGAATGTTCGTACATGACCTTCTGAGTCACTTCTTTCTCTCTGCCTGAGAGATTGGCAGAATATCTCCTCAGAAATCACTTTGCCAGGCCACATGAAATATGTTTTATAACTAAACATTATTTTTATGAAAAAGACTTTCAAAATCTGAAATCTGTTTACCACTTCTGATAAAGGATAGAATGCAGTAATAAAGTACAGGGAGCATTAGATTCAGCAATGTATAGTGTAACGAGAGGTCTGGAAATAAAAAATCTGGATGTATCAAAAATCTGGAATCAAAAACCTGGTTCTATAACTTGATTCCTTCATTCAGTAGGGTTACTTTTTTTAAGCTATCATATGTCTATCACAGATACATGTTTTCTCATATATGTAGTTAAAGGAACAAATCTTACCTCATCAGGTTGCATCAAAAATTAATTTTTGATATGAAAATGTCAAACACAGTGTCTCACCATTAAGTGATATTAAATATATATGGATAAACTCAAGGACTAATATTATATTGCATTTCTCCCTTTATATTACGAATTCCATCAGCTTTTCAATTGCCATGTCATAAAAAGTATTTCTGCAATAAACTGTATGTTTCCATATAGCTGACATACACGTTTTTCTGTAAGGGTTACCTTTCTTTCTCAATGCACAGGTATTATTTATTTATTTATTATGTTAACTATCTGCCTCTCATGTAAAGCATAAATTAAGTGAAATTGTTTATTTTTGTTTTGTTTTGCTTACTTTTATTTCCCCAGTTTAGGTGTAGTAATTGGTTTAGCAGGCACACGGTATTTTTTGAATGAATGAATGAATGAATGAATGCAAACATTTTTTCTTCAATATTTAGGTTTTGTTATGCATACTACCATGGAACACTGTCAACAGAAAGTAGTTAAAATTTTTATTAAGAAATGCATTTCAATAGAATTTTGAATAATAGTAATAATGACAAAATAGAGTCCAATATTTGAACAAAATAACAAATTTACAGTGAAAAAATTGAACATAGAACAATACTAATAAAGTGCTGTGTTTCTGCATACATACATTGCTAAAGAGTCTTCACCAAAACTTTCTGTGAAACCAAGAAATACAGCTCCTTAAAATATAATAGGGATGAAAAATAAAACTTGCTTTTTTCCAATTGGCAGAAAGATTCTTTTTCTGGATTTATTGAAGTAGCTGTGTATTTATGCCGTATTTTGACACTCAAATACAAATCATATAGTGAACTTCAGATATATGTTATATATGACTAAAAGTTAAATTGCCTTCCTGGTCCAGATTTTTCATATTTTAAAAATATTGCAGCATATCATAGTGAATGATGCTTTAATTTTTTTACTGTAAGAGTAAAATATTCTTTGACCACTGATAAAATGTGCACTTATTTTAGAGAATACATGAAATAAAATGGGCGGAGTTTTCCAGAATGAAAACCATACACATATTTTCACTTAAAAATCATCTTATAATTTCACAATACTTTCGGACCAACAGGTTCTTAGATATGCAAGTAGCACCTGGTAAAAATGTCCCAACCTAGAGGAACTATTACTGGATTCCTAGCTAAGTCTTACAGCTGATTTAACTGAATCTCAAGCCCAAGAGGGAATGGAAACATATTCTCAAAACTACTCTATGTCACTAGGAATCTTCTGGCTATCCTCCCAAATCACACTATTCCCACCTGCAACACCAGGTGATAGTCAACTTTCCTCCTTTGTGGCTCTGTGTGGCTTTTAATGATAGAGAAACAAAAGCAATGAGTTTTAATATCAAAAATATATCCCAAATAGAGCATTGACAAAGTAGCACCCACTTAGAGAAGCATTACTGAGTTTCATATCACCTGTTTTTAACTTAATCTTCTCACCAGCAGGACCCATTCTTGTTAGCTATGGTCACTGTGTCTGCAGCCTACTGCCGTAGTGCATGGAAGAAGGAAAGAGCAAATGAATGGATGCATGAATGCAAAGTATGGGTTCATTATATGTAATCATATTTACGGCCTTTATTTATTTTATTAATTTTCATTTTTCTTTTTGTATTAGAAATCGAACTCAGGACCTCACACTTGCCAGACAGGTGCTTGTGCCACTGAGCTATATCCCCGGATCCTCAGATGTTTTAAAAAAAATGTACTAGAAACATTTCAGCAGAGGCTTCAACATATACCTCTCAAGTCATAAAATACCCATGATCTTTTCATCTCCAATGATTCTCTTTTCCAGTGTGTTTCAACCACTCACTTCAACAATCATATCCTGGAGTTTGTGATCTCCAAAAGAGTCCCTCCTCTGAAGTCTACGAAATGAAATACTTCATTCTCTGAACAGACTCATAAATTTTCTTCTTTTCCCTTTTAGCCCAACATAATTAGTTCTTCAATCATTGGCCATTCCCCTTACTCCTCACTTTCTGCCAGCTCTTTTTCCCTTCCCTTCTTTGTCTGCAGCTTAGATTCTGTGGTCCAACCCTCCACTCTCTTCTCAATGTACTGACTCCCCTCATTCTGCTGTACTTCTGTCACATTCACATGGGGAAATATCTGGGAATCCACAGATAGAAGATGGGCATCTGCCTTCACAAACCAAACAGCCCATCAAAGAAAGCGAACATAAGCACAACTAGATATAACAAATTATGATGAGGCAGAGAAATCTGAAGTAGCGGATGCTGCAGGAATACCAAGCTGGGAGACCTGAGGAAGACCCCTTGGCCTGCAGTTGCAGAGAGCTGCCTAAAAAGCATCCAGCTGGACAAAAGTAATATTCAGTTCAGCCTCAGCTCCCCCAGACCCTCCGGCTAAATGCTTCCTGGTTCATTGTCTATCGCATTTTCCATAATGACAAAACATTCCTCTCCACACTCCACAGCCACCTCCTTGTTTCTGCAGATAACATTGTCACTCCATAGAGTACATTAGCATACTAAAAGGAAACACACTGACTTATTTATAAAGCCTTCATTTCAGAAAACCTGGGGCCTATCTGCATCTTGACTGACATTTCTTTTTTTGTTTGTTTGTTTGTTGGTTGGTTGGTTGGTTGGTTTGAACTAGGAATCAAACTCAGAACCTTGTGCTTGCCAGGCAGACACTTGTGCTATATTCCCAGCCTTCCCTTCTTATTTTTATAAAAGCAACCCAGCCTCTTCTCTGTAGCTAATCACACTGTTTCTTCTCTAGATTCTCCACTCTTTCTTCCTACCAGGGGAGAATTTTCCTTGCTTTTATCCCAAATCACTGAGAACTTCTATATTTTAGCTCCTTTCCCTGCATCCTCTCTCTCTCCATCTCTATCCCTCTCTCTCCCTCTCTCTTTATCTCTCTCTCTCCCTCTCTCTCTCTTTCACACACACACACACACACGCACACACACACACACACATGAAGGAAGAATCTGAAATCATGCAATAAAACTCCCCACAGATATGAAAATTCTGGACTGTTAGGGAATAACCCTGGAGCTCCTGTGTATGGCGTGATGCTATTGCTCGTCCGTATTGTGAATGTTGTATATGAAAGAAAATGAAAGAAGACAGACAATTCTTCAAAGCACAGAAAATATGAATATGGAAATTAAAAAGATCCTTGAAGGTTAGTGCCATGGACACTGCTTTTTTTTTACTGGGTATTGAACTCATGATTTGCCAAGCAGGTGCCTGTGCTACTAAGTTAAACCTCAAGCCCTAGTGAACACTTCTTTATTGTGAGTGGCAAACATAGGCAGTGGCACAAAACACCTGGCAATAATGATTTTTTTAGAAATGCAAGATGGGGGCCAAGGATATAGCTCAGTGGCACAATGCCTGCCCAGCAAGCACAAGATCATGAGTTCAATCCCCGGTACCAAAAAAGTAAAACATGAGACATTACACATTATCTTGTGAACTAGCTATTAGATCACTTCAACTAGTGAATAATCAAGACTATAAAAATTGATAACTTTATACTAATCTTTACAGGTACTACTAGGTATATAGCTCAGTAGCCACAAGCACCTGCCTGGCAAGCATAAGGCAGTGAGTTTGATCTTTGGTACCCAAAATTTTAAAAAAGAAAAATTTAATCTTTACAGATAGGTCCAAATGTGATAAATTTGATTCTTTTTCTAAAAGTTACAGCAGGGAAGTGGCAGATGAGGAAAGCTGAAAACTGATGCAGGATGCTTCTCTTATTTTATTTTGTTTTCAGGAAGAACAGCTATTCTCATAGAATTCTAGAAGGCCAGACTTTTACTACCTAATTCACAAGATTTCCTGAGAACAATAAGGCACTCTGCCATAGAGCAGAAAAGAGTTTTTGGGTTTTTTGTTGTTGTTGTTGTTTTTTAGTCACAGATGCAGAGAGTAAGTGCAGTGAGAAGACACAGCCACAACACAGTCAAATCATGGGAGAGAAGGAAAGTGTAGAGAGAGGACTGAAATATCCCAGAAGGGACAGAAGCTCAGGAGAAAGGATTCACAGTGAAGGTGCACTCAACACATAGAAGAGAAGGGGCACAATGATATGCTGCCTTAGTTAATGGGGCTCTGCAATACTCTAACCTGGAAGACACAGCATGACTTTTGCGTATCGGAAGACTGCTTCATATCTATAAAACCTTAAGCATAACATCTACAGGGAAATCCTAATGGTTCCTCGGTCACCTCTATGTTTATTGCCCCTTCTTCCCACTTAAAGCCTTGGAAACACACAGTGCCTTTCTGAAAGGGGTACACACTATCCATCTCATATAAATCAAGGAAAAAGAGAGAATGGAAGAGAGCAAAACTGCAAGACAGAAAAAAATCCAGACTGACCAACTTGTCCATGAGTACACAGTCATGCTAGTTGCAGCCTAGCATCTGTGAGCAGCTCATTCCCTCCCCAAGATAAGCCTGCACGTAGCATGGGGCGTGGAGCAGGGAGAAACTAAAAACAAAACCAAGAACACAAACAGCAATTTTGCCTGGGGTTCATAGCTGAGGTCTCCAGCAGTGACACGTGGCTACCCCATGCCCTGGCGTAGCTGTCAGTGCCCTATCTCCATTCCCACCCAGTTACCCATTGCTTCAACCAACGTGAAAGAAACTATCCTATCTCCTTCTCTGCTTCTCCCAAATTTCCCTTTTTCTCCTTTCTAGCTGTTTTCACAGTCATATGAAGCATATTTTTCAGCTTCCTCTGGACGCTCTGTCTCCAACTTACTCAAGATTCCTTGTCTTGAAATGCCACCCACGATGCACAGCTGTGGGCCATCAGTTTTTCTATTTACTGCAACTTTACAGACATAAAAAAGATGCAGCTGAGAGGATAAACACACAGAATAGCTGGGAGATGGTGACTCTGACAGAGGCCCTCAAGATATCCTTAAGAGCAAGAAAACTAGAAATGAGGAGATCAGGAGAGAATGCCATTTGTCTTTTCTTTTGGCACATTTGAATTCACTTCCTATTTTGGAGCAAATGTCTTTAGTTTTTTATCTTTCCCTTTCCCTCCTTCTTTCTCTACCATCTTGCCCCTTCCCTGTCCTCCTCCTCCTCAACACTTTCACAGAACATAACAGGAGGAAGAAGTTATTTTCTTTGAAGCCCCAAGCCCTGATCATAATTGCTGATTTTAGAGTAAGTGCTCCCAGCTGACTTTCAGAGGTTGCTCAGTGTCAGCAGTCCTTATAGGACATCCTCCGTAATGAAGAAATTATAGAATAGACAATCCACCCTTATGAAACAACAAGCAGAGTACAAGGAGAGACCTTGTTCTTCTGAAACATGTTAAAATCATAGCAAGTCTCTGTCCAGTGATGTGAAAACAATGAGTTAATTCAGCAATTTAGCTTAAAATAGTAAGTCTACACAAAGGAAATGCAGCAGAAAGAAAAGAGAACTGGGCAATTACAACAATGTCAGTACCTAAGCAGCAGGCCACCGGTCAAAGATGTGTGTGCCAGACACTCCAAATGTCAGTCAGAGTCTTGTCCAGCTGGTCCCAAGTCTCTAGCTACTTCCCTACTCTCTGTCTGTTGACATTCTGTAAATCCTACTTGGTGTATACACTTTACTTTCCTCATCTGCAAATGAACACTGCACTTCAGTGTTACCGGTCATGCTTCTGCAAGGGTCAAAGGAAATTCAAACAGTTTATACAAAAGCCTTCAAGAATATATAATTCCTCCCATATGGGATAACAGAGAACAGTAGACAAATGTAAGACTTTATTAAATGTCTAGCTTCTAAAGATGTTGTCAGGTGGAACGATCTCTTGAAAAAGTAAAATGTTTCCCATAAAAGCCTTCAGAAGTTTAACCATCAGATTTATAGGAGTCTTGTCAAATTAGATAGACAAATTAGGCTGAATATGAAAAGGCAGTGTTCGTATAGGAGGGACATTAAAGCACTGAAAAATAATCACTAAGCTACCATCTCTACTGTTCTCTGGTAAAACATGAGTGTTACAATAAAGATATCGTTAGAGGAAAAAAATATGGACATTATGACCATATATGTGGAATGAATATGTGTCTTAAATCTGGGTGGGAGTTGTATAAAAATGGCAAGGTTGGGGATATAGCTCAGTGGCACAGCGCCTGTCTGGCAAGCACAAGGTCCTGGGTTCAATTCTTGATACAAAAAAAAAAAAAAAAAAAGATAATTCATTAATTGTACCACTAAATATAATTTAATTATAATATATAATTATAATTTAAAATTATGCCTATAATTCCTAAGTCTTTCATTAACCATTACTTTCTTGGTTTGTGGCTTAGAAAATATGGTCACTGTTTTCTTGTTTTAGGCCCTTCTCATAAAATTTACCTTTTCAATTCCAGAATTCCTCACTTTTATTCTCTATCTCAGTCTTCTTTCTCTTTTCTCCAGGCTTCCAACCACAAAGATTTCTGCCCATCCTTCCATCACCCAATCTGCCCGTTTTATGGCACCTCTGTCCTCCCAGCCTTGCGGTCCTCTCCGCCCATCACCTCTGCAGTAGGTCACCATGACCTACCACGAGAGAGCATGTGGCAGCCAGCCTGGAATCTCTGGCACAGGAGCACACGCATCTCCTTTGGGCAGGGAGTTCGGCCTAACGAAACACCAGCCGGATATGAGGGTCGAATTCAGGCACTGAGTGGGGATTAAGAGCGTCTCTATTCATTATCTATTCACCACAGTGATGTCACCACATTCATGCCACATGGGGAAAAAAGGAGAGATAAATCTTAAACCCACTTCACACATTGATTCCGCCAATCCCAAACACTGAATCTCCCACTCCTGTCGTCCCTCCTCGGTATTCACATACACATGTCAACCAGTGCACCTGAGTTCTCCCCAGAAATCCAGGGCCACTAACAAAGCCAGAACATAAGCACTAATCCTGTCATACTGCTATCAGGATTTTAAGTTTCTAACCTCTCTCAATCTTCCTTCATGGGACAGATTATATTGTATCAATGCTCTTGGCTTTCTTCTGTGGCTGGCTATAAGAGCACGTTCCCTTCCTAGTGGTCCAGTTAGCTTTTTAAGGGTCCTTTAGAAAATATCTCTGCTAACAGGACAGATTGTTTTGGTCTTCTTAAGAAAGCAGGGGATGAGAGCATCTTTTTAATGATGTTTTAATGAGGTTGTTAAACACTGATGAAGATCAGAGTTTAACAATCCACTTGAAAATGCAAAAGAAGAACACAGAGACTGCTGACCACCTTGGGTATTCTACATTGAATCTTCAGCATGAATTTACACTAGATCCCTTTCATCCGTTCACTTGACATGCTGTGCGCCAGGAATTGCATAAACTCGATCTCAGCCTTGATCCACCTGTCAGTAATTTATCTGAAGCTTTGTTTTAATGCTAGACTACACAGAGTTCAGTTATGTTATTAAACATGCATGATTAGTTTGTTTAAGGCTCTGCTAAAAATTGTGCTTAAAATCATGTGCACAGGATCATGTGGGCTTCATTGGAGGATGAAGCCAACTACTATTTATATCACATAAAAGGAAATTCCTTTTAAAATGCCATTATTTCATATTTAAAATAGGAAGTAGTTTAGCTTCTTAAGGTCTATATAGCTGAAAAAATACAAATGTCCACTCAATTCCTCTCTCTATAGTAAAACAGGTTTGTTTAAAGCAAACACGAGATTGTTTTAATTTTGACAGAAACATAGTAAGCTTATTTCCTTTTGCTCAATTCTCATCTACTCCCCCACAAAAGAAAGAAAATTCTACTTTAAGTCTATCTGCTTTTAAAACAACTTATGTAGCTCTAAGATACTGGGATAAATAGCTTGTACAACAGGAAATTTCACATAAGTTAATGTTCGCTCTGTTTACTCAGAGAAACAAAAAAGACCATTCTCAAAGACACTAGTAAATAGAGAAATGAGGGAAGGCTCATTGAAAATTACTTCTGCCCTCTGGGTGTGTCCAGTTGGGAAGGTTTACTGTTCAATATGAAAGTCAGCTTTTGCACTGATGTTTAGCTAAGGTCAGGGAGTTCCTGCACTGCTATAGAAAAGTTAATTTCCTGTTCCATTTTTCCTGGAGCATTTGTGCACTTTGGCTAAATGAATGCTAGATTTTCACTAGGGAAGAAGCAAGCTTAGGGCTGAAGTTATTGGAATGTTATACTTCCTATTGCTCGTTAGAGGAACAGTGAAACATTGAGGGGAAGTTCAATTGTGACAGCACAATTTTGGGCTTCTAGTGACATTTTGAAATGTAATTTTATAATTTGACATCTATATAGCACACTCTACTACTACTTTTTAATGAAAAAATAGAGTATTTCCAGTAGTCACATTTATGTTACATATTTGCATTCTTTTCCCAAGAGGTATGCAATGCACTGAGAATATTTTGATGATACTGCCCTCTGATATAGAAACTCTGTGACAAACATTTCCCTCCCTAGATCTCAGGAAACTGAAACCAAAGAAGTCATCTCATCCATGATCTTTCAAGTCCAGCACTGAAGCTGGAGGGTCTCCTTTTCAGTCTCAGGAAAAGTCCCCTTCACCTGGAGAGGGGTAGAGATTCACATTAGGATCTATCTCAGACACATGAATCTTGGGCAGTGATTTCCAGAAGTTGTACACTGTCCCAGCCACTCACGCTTTTTCTTCTGTCAAAACAAACAAGAAACACTAGGTTCCTGAAGTAATACAGTGGTTCCTTCATTTGCGAACTTGATTCTTTCCACTATTCTGGTTGCAAAGTGAGACAGATGAGAAATTAATCAAATTGAATGGTTAGGTTCAATGTTGATCTTAGGGAGAAAATTTGATTTGGTTCTTGTTCAATTTGGTTTGTGACCAAAATCATGGAAAGAACCAAGTTTTTGAATAAGGTACCACTGTATTATTGTTTAAGTAAATACTATATTTTATAGATTGCTCACTATCATTAGGCTTTTCCTATGACCTGACTCTTCCATTCTAAATTAGCCACTTTATCACATCGTTCTATCTTAGACATATTCATAATATGCTTAGGGCAGTAGATGCTGACTTTAATTTGTCAAAATCAGCTTCATGATAGAGGGCAAAGATTGGCTGACAAAATAACTGAAATATCAAAATTTGAGAATAATTAACATGTATGCCAACCAGTATAGTTTTATAAATTAGGAGAGATGTACTACATTCTCTCTATTTGTAGTCCAATGCACTTTGCTGAGCAGGCTAGAAAGGAACTATTACATACAACCTGGAAAGCAAGTAGAACGTTGTTGCATTTAACTGTTGGTATAGATATTATAGAGGGAAAAATTACAGAGACCTATTACTATGAGGCAGCCAGCATTAAAAATTTGCCTGCTCAAAATGTAAAGAATAGCAGGCAGGCTGAGAATAAAAACATGGACTATAAAACAAACATAATCCCAATAAAGTACATATAAATGAGGTCAGAGTTTAAATCCAGCTTAAGGGCAGAAAAGACATGCACATCTACAGGGTGCCAATCCTAACCTTCCACTACGCTTAATGTTTTCAAGCACCTAAGTGTACTCAGTTCTCAGAAATACAGCTCAGACACTTCTATTTCACTGAAGAGAAGACTGAGAGTTTACAAATTCAGGTAAAAAATTGTTAGTGGTCCTATAACTAGGAAATAATACAGAATTTGAACCTGTATATTCCAACACATACTCATGGTCTTCTCATGTAACATACTTCACACACTTGAGATAAAAGCTTTGCTGGAAATAGCAAGATTATATCATCAATTATAACAAGAAGATTAACGCAGATTCGCAGAGCTTTCCCTTACTGAGTGCTTCTGCTGGACTGTACCCTAAGCAACTGGTAAGAGTTTCTGTTGAGAGTCCCTAGCTAAGGACCAGAGACAATAATAGTTACATTTCAGGGCATCCTATCAGGTCCATTCTGTACTTCCATGTGCTCTTCCTAGTAACTATTTTCATTCACCTACTCTTTTGAATAATAAGCTTCTTGAATCTGTATTAGTAAATTTAATTAAAAGTTACATATTTTTCAACATCTTTATGCATAACATATTGAATATATTATTTATCATTATATATTCTTTTAAACCCCATAAATTATAAATAGAAATGCTGTTTTACTTTTTGGACAAGTCTCCAAAAGCACAAAAGTTGACCAAGTACTGTTTACTCTGCAAATCTCCAACTTTGGTATAGTGCTTATTGGAGAATACAAATCCTATTTAGAATATGAGGTCATCTTTTCAGTGAAAAAGGCTTCATAGAAAAAAATATACAAATAAAGTCAGAAGGAAAACCAAATACAAAAATACCAAAGTATTCTTTTCACCCCAAAAGGTCATAGAGTTAAAACTGGTAACACAGTTTTCATAATGTCATTGTAGCTAGTGGTTTTCCATTTCAGAGAGTTTTTCTCATGTGAGTTTCCAGTTCTGTTAATATAAGAAACAGAATTGCTTAGAGGGAGAAAGAAGCAGATGCTATGGCACTAGCTTGAAAAAAACAAGAGGGATTTTCACCTATGAAATGATTAATTCTCTGATACATAAGAAATTTAATGTAATTTATTTAAATATGAGATTCATCAAGACTTGATTAAGATTTTGTATAATGGAAGCAAGTTTGAACTTGTTTGAAATTCTCTCAGAATGAGCAATTTTTCCCCATACACATATTTCATTATAAAAATTTAACATAACGCTAATCAACTATCTCAGAGAAATCCACAGGCTCTAAATTCTCATTAGGCAACTCAACTAATTCCATGGAAACTATGTACCTCGTGGAATGCTGACATTTCCAGAGAATGTCTTACATATATACCATTGTATCTATTGTTTTCAGATGAATTTCTTTATTAGTACATGTGTGTCACACATAATGTTTACAGTCCTTGTGGGAAGTTGGTACATAAATATCATACATCTTAATTCCTTTTTTGTCCCTTTTCCTCTTACCTAATCTCTATCCCCATCTCTTGATCCCCTTCTCTGAACAAAATCCATCTCCCTACTTTCTATAATCCATCTTTTATGTTGCTCTTACTTATACTTTGGGTTTCTTATTCCAAAAATCCATGCAATATTTAAGCCTGAGTGTCTGATTTATTTTACTTAACATTATGGTCTCAAGGTGCATCTATTTTCCTACAAATGACACAAGTTCATCATTCTTTATTATTGATTCTATTTTGCACAAATTCCACATTTTCTTTATCTATTCATCCATTGATGGACATATAAACCACTTCCCAGATTTAGTTATTATGAACTGGACAGGTCCATCAGCATGATTTCAAAATCTACATCTTCCAATCTAATTAAAATACAAAAACATGAAAGAAATTGAACTTTTAGCAGACCCAATCCATTAAAAATAGAAATTCCTTGGTAAAGAAAAGTTAGAGGATAGAGATAAAGAAGACAAAAAAAGATAGAAAGTAATTGGAAGATGGAAAATGATGTTCTTTAAAAAACACATAAGGTAAACATTTGAGAATGTTAATAGGTGAAGGCTCTCAATGAAATGAAGGAGCTGACGATAGACAGAGAGACTGGTTATAATTGATGAAATACAGTGGAGCAAAGGGCCTGACAGTTTCCATTAGTCAGAGGCTCACCAAATACTACAGAAAGGAGTTCAAGGGATATTGGTACAGGAATAAGAAACTTAGAGTTCAGCAAAGAGAACAACAGAAGGAGAAGAAAGAATTGTTCTTTCTTTGGCTCCTGCTCTGACCAAGGATGTCAGAGTGAGCCTTCTCCAACCCTCAAGTTCATCACTCCCTCATTTACTCATCCATTTACGAAACATATAAAGAGTTCATTACATGTTAGGCATCATTTTAACAGTGGAAATGTAGAAGTAAACAAATTAAATACAGTCTTTGACCTTAATGCACTTATATTTCAGGTACAAAGACAGGCAATAAACAAATAGATACACCTGTGTATTTATTCAGGGTCCAAAATTTTATCCTGTTTTCTCTACTTCCCACCCAACTCACTCTGCCACAACCTCAGTCCTAACATGCTGTTAATCTCAGCATCTCAGACAAAAAGAAAGAAAAGAAAGAAAGAGAAAAAGAAAAAATCAGCAGAATTAGGAACTGTACAGATAAGCAGGCCTAACTTTGAATAACATATCAGCCTCCCTAAGCTTTGTCTTGATTCTAAAAGTTTGTTTTACTGTGAAAAAAACAATAGTTTAGAGGTTGGAGGAGAGGGAGGAAACCTCAAAAGGCTTTCATCACAGTCTCTCCTTACCCAAGCAAGGGTCCAGGCTCATGGCAGCAACTACTTATTGCTCACCTACTTTGAGAAGGTCAAATGTTAGGGATGACAGAGATGAATAAATCCTCTAGGAAATTAAATAATAATTATTCTGATAGCTAATTGAGTACTTTCTATTTTCGAGACATTTTAAGTGCTTTGCTTGATTTATTTCAGTTAAACCTTGTGTTAGCCTTGGGAGCTAGATAATAATATATTCATTTTCAGATTAGGAAGCTAAATCCTGAAGAAGTCAAGTAATGTGCCCAAAGCAGCAACTTAACAAATGGTATTAATTCAACTCAAGAGCTCTCATATACTTAACTATTCTGCTTCCTCAATTTTATTAATTCCTTGTGGCTGCCATAGGAAAATGCCACAGACTGGGTAGTTTAAGACAACAAAAATTTATTGTCTCACAGTTTTGCAGGCTGGAAACCTGAAATCAAGTTGTCAGTAATGCCATGCATCTTTGACACCTACTGTAATCTTTCCTTACCTCCTGGAGGCTTGCGGGCACACCTTCAATTTCTGCCTTCATCATTTCATGATCTTCTCCCTGCATGTCTATTTTCATATAAAGATTTTGTTCATATTGGATTAGGAGCCCACTGTACTCCAGTGTGACATCATCTTAACTACACCTACAACCATCGCGTTTCTAATTAAGATCACATTCTGAAGTGTTCTGTGAGGGTTAGGATTTCAATATACTTTTTCTTTGGGGAGGACACAATTCAAGCACTAATAAATCAATATAGTAGCACTACAATGATTAATGCTAACAAATAAATATAGTATATGAAGCTAGAACAGAGATACAAAAATCACAGTCTCTATCTAATCCTATCCTATCAACTTAATGTCTTACTTTGAGGTACTTTCCTTCTATAAAATTTCATTTTCCTCCCTTTATAAAATAAAGACATTAAAAATAACAATCTCTAACACATTGCCTGTTCTAACATTCTAATGTTCCTTCATTTCTAAAAAGCTATAACAAAAAGTAAGCTTTATTTGGCACATTAAAGTATGCATTTATTTTCAGAAATAATGGGTATCACCAGAAGGAAATGAATATTATAGGTTTCAGAATGTTTTGAGAATGATCATGAAACTTTTTAAAGGTATTGATTAGGGCAGACACCCTGGAGAAAACTTCAGCAAAATGCAGAGATACTATAGTTTAGAGAACAGCATTTTGGGCTGGCTCATGGATTGTGATAAATGCGGATGGAGAGAAAAGGTAGAAAGCATGTTGCAACGTTCTCAGGAAGAGGGAGAGAGTCTACCCAACTGAGTAGACTCAACATTACAACTACTGAAAACTTCCCCACAGAGAAATTATGGCAGGAGTGCATAGGTAGTACAGAAGTTGCAGGCAGATGGCAAGGTAAGTTTGTTAGACTATTGAAATCAACTAGATTATAAATAGTGGTCAGCACTGAGATTTGGAAGGTAGACTCAAAGATTTTAGAATCTGACTAACTAGAATCTGAGTCCATTTGAGGGACTGAGGGAAATTCCACTTTACATCATCCATAAAGGGTGCACTAAGGTGGCATTTACTAAACATATTCAGAATAATCAAGGTCTAAATATGCCTCACGTTCACAGAGAAAAACCAGAAGTTAGAACTAAAAAAAGAATATCATGTCTACAGGCATTATATAAACCACAAAGAGGAAATTTAGATTTGGTTAAGAGCCCAAAAAGGTGAGGAAAGACTGAAATGTAACAGACTTGTTGGGCTGAAACAAATGGCTCTGAAAAAGAGTTATATATAAGACAAGAATGTTCTGGCCTTTACTGAACAAGGTCAATATGGTTAACACTACTAAACTATACACTTAATGGTTTAGAGGATAAATTTTATATGTGCAGGCCTTTTAATAATGTTAAAATCTCTTAAAAGAATGTTTAAAAATAAAGAAAGAAACTTGAAGAATGCTATGACCTTTCTAATTTAGAACCGGTCCCGTTGCCATTGGCAGACAATGGCTTTGTTAGGGATGGATCTGGTGTAGGCAAGGAATGGCTAAAAGGCAAGAAATAGCCTTTGTTAGATGGATCTGGTGTAGGCAAGGAATGGCTAAAAGGCAAGAAATAGCAAAGATAACCCTAAGGTTTAAAACTTATGTATCCAGGAGGATGGAGGACGATGTTAGATCCTATTCATGGAAGTGAGAAGATGAAGAGGCATCATGGATTTGAGAATAAAATTTATGAGGAAAAATTATTTAAATTGATATAATTTGTTGTACCATTCTATAAAATATAGAAATTGGAGATGCAGATGATGTTTGATCTGACCAGTGATTAAAATTAACATTGGGTAAAATTGATACAGTTATCAGAGAAATGTATAAAACAAGACACTTAAAGAGTCAAGGAGCAAAATTCAAGAATGCTGAATTCATCAGGGGGGTAGAAATTAACCTTGAAAGGAGACCAGGAGTTATTCAGAGAGGTCAAAAATAAGCTTATTATGTAATGGAATTCAAAAATGGAGGTTCAAGACTCCTTGCCTGATAGTGTAAGATGCCTCAGAGATAGTGTAGATAGTGTGAGAAGTAGCCAGCAGATCACTCAGAAAAAAATTTCACCAAATACAAATGATCAAATGCAAAGAACAGGTAGGGGTGGGTAGGAAGTGTGCACAAAGAAAACCAGGCAAAATATCTGTGAAAAGAGCTAGAGAGACAGGAAACACACTTGACAGACTGCCAGCTACCTGGAAACTTCCTGTGTTATCAGTTCTAAGTATGTTGACTAGCTGAAGGAATGGCCCAGTGGAGAGGTTAGCAACTGGAGATAAGCAAAGATTTATCCAATTGGAGAGGTTTAAAACTGTCACTATTCTAAGTAAACAGAGTAAATTTGGAGCCCATCCTAGAAAATGTGGACAAGAGAGAACACAAGGAAAACTAGATTTCACAAAGAAGAGGCACCTCGAAATAGCCTCCTCATTGTTCTCCCTACCTTCAGTTCTGTTCTGCAATGTGTATTTTGGAATTTTCTCTCTAAAATTTAAATTTAGTCATGCCAATCTTTGCTTAACTTTCTTTAGGGAATCTCAGTTCTCTTCAGAAACCAAACTACCATGTGCACACTATAACAATTTGAATCATTCAAATGTATTGAGCTACATAATTTCTTCTTTGTATATATGGATAATTCTTTTGGTAACATCCTTTTTTGCTCTCACCTCTAGTTCCTGCTCTGCCCATTCTAACTTCTTTGTTGTTGTTGTTGTTGTATGTTTGTTTGTTTGAGACAGGATCTCTCTGTGTATTCTACATTGGCCTCGAATTCACTATGTAGCCCAGGCTGGCCTTCAATTTGCAGTGATTCTCCTGCCTTAGTCTCCTAAATGCTGGGATTATAGGGGTGCACCACCACATCCAGTTCTAACATTTCAAATAATAGCCTTACATTTATCAGTTTCATAGCACTATATTCGTCTGTGTCAGAGTGGTAGTTCTAATTTTCTGTACCACTTATATCTAATACAGAGCCTGAAACATATAAATTTTCAGTATTTACAAAGTGAATGAAAAACTGAAAGAATGAACAAGTGAAACAATGAAAAGGAGAAAGTCTAAAGGGGAGTGAGGGTTTGTTTGTTTTTTTCCTTCTGTTGAAAAAGAAAGTTCTCAGATAATTACAATAGTTTTACTTAAAGAGATCAAATCCTTTTCCTAAGAGACAGCACACATTTGGACCTCGTTGGTGGCTCTTTAGAGCCAAAGTTATCATCACTTCTATAGCAGTAGTCACTAGATCACTTTGCCTCATCTACCTTCTGGTGGTCATAAAGTTCCAGACACTAATTTCACCACCTCTGCCCCAAGGATCTATAGCTCCTACCACAGTATTGATTAAAAGCAAAGGACAGCTCCACCTTGGCACTCATAAAACAATACCTTCAAAGGCCCTGGCTTCCCCCTGAGAACCCAGGTTACTACCTGTAAGCAGCACAAGATGGGCTCCAACCAATAAAAAGCAGAAGAGAAAATCAGGAGACTTTCTCAGGAATTTTCTCAGGAAAATTAAGAAAACTCATAGACTTTTCTGCCCTTTCTTCCAATGCCTGTCCTGAGATGTGGTAGAGGATAGCAACCTGTCTGCATTTATCTCGTAATAATGAGTGTTTCCCTTCATTTTCCTCCCCAACTCCTGTGTGGGATCTTTGGAATTGCATTTTCAAATAAAGGTGTTAGTAGGTAAGAGTTTGACTAAGGTTTTGTTTCTAGAAAACCTGAGCTAGCCAAATACAACATGCCATCAAAACATATACAGTTTAAATTTTAAAATTTATTACAGTAAAAGACACACTGCCATTAATTCTCCTCAAAATACTCTCCCTCACTTCAAGCATATTTATCCCAGGGATGAATAAGAATGTGGTGAATGCTACTACCAAGTGCCATCCAATAGAAAGGCAGGCTTTAAAAATTACTGTGTGTCCTCACCCACCTTGATCACTAGATCTAGCACCTGAGAGTTTTCTTCCCCACAGTCAAAATGATAATGAAAGATAAATGTTTTGAATCATTTCAGGACACTGAGGCAGCTACAACAGCACAAATAATGAAATTTATGAAAAAAAGAACTTTTAGAACTACTCCAGAAAGTGGTATACGATGTGATAAATCTTTTCAAAGTGAGAAGGAATATTTCAGAGCGGGATTAATGGCAATATGTCTTTTACTTTAGTAAATATTTTTAAATTTAAATGTTCAACAAATATTTTGATCACCACTTGTAATTACTAGGAAATATTCAGATTTTAAATGTAATACTATTAGAAATTCAAACAAAATTAATTAGAATACTTTAAATGAGTATGTTCACTTATTTGCTTCAGGCCATGGTAGATCCTGGAGGAAATAGGAGCTGTGTAGAATAGTCACTGAAACAGAAGAGAGGAATAAGATATGGAAAACAAATAGTCAAGCAACAGTCAAAGAAATAGTACTTCTCATTTTGGAGCCTCAACAAGGGATAATCAGAAACACATGGCTCTGGTGAGCATAAATGCTTTCCTCAAATAGAACCTCTCAATTACAGGAGCATATACTAAGGAGATTTTCTTCCTTTATATCTGTTTACAATTTAATGTGCTTCCTGTGTTATGTAGTGTTTTAAGGTGTTAGATTCCATGAAAATAGATAAATCTACTGACTGGTCTACTTCAGTGAAGACAGCACAACTACATTAATGTATTAAATTGAAAGAATTTTAAGACTCAGTAGATTACCAGACAATATTCCAACATCTTATGTTAAGAGAAATCCAGAAGAAATGACAACAGTACATCTGCTTAGCAAAAAACTTTGGAATGCACAAATGGAAAAATGAATTAAAATCTTGCCAGAAAGAAAAGGAATATTTTCTTACTATGGAAAGTTGGCAGATTCCAACACTGTGATCTCAGTTTGTACTGAAAATAATTTTAGACATTGAGTCAGATCCCAATGGTAAAGGTGTAGAGGGCAGTTACTCACCTTCAAATATTTGCTACTACCTACTTGGTTAGTAAAGTGTAGAAGGCCTTTTCTTAGAAACAACTCCAGCTCAAAAGACTGGAAAATATTTCATCAATGAATGAAAACTATGACTTAAATACTCTAAGTGTATTCTGGCTTCTGAATGTTTGTCACCACAGACGTTACTACATTTACTGAAACACTTTTTTAAATGTACTCAATTACAGTCTTTCTCTTTTCATTTTAGATTTATAAATCCAGGCCCAGTTTACACATCATGAAAGGCCACTGACTAAACATTTAAACGTACAGGTTGTTAAACATACTTGGTGATTTTTAACATGTTTTTAATTCCAAACATATGATCAAAATCAATGACTCTTCCTAGAGATCTGCATATACACACAGTATTTTGCAAAAAATTTCTGAGGTTTTGTAGAAAATTTACACACTCAAATATATTCTTAAATGTATAAAGTATAGGTAAAAACCAACTGTTTAAAATAATGTTTAAAAATACTTTAAGACATAAAGTCAACTAAAGGAAACCCTTAATATTACAAATATTTTGGCTTTCCAATAAAAGGAATAATAAAATTCAAAATTTTTGGACACAAAAAATGCTATATATATAATATACCTAAATGCTAACTCAGTGTCTTCTGGAAATTCTATATAATATCTCATTAGTTTTTTTTTAATGGGCTTCATAAGTAGTTGTTTTTGAGAATGATATAAATATTGATCACAGTATGACAAGATACATGTTGATTTCTTCCTTCCTTTTAGATATGTGAAAGAATAAGTATTTCAAACTGATTTTTTTTGGAACATATATAAGAAGTGAAATTTATTCATACCTATTTTTAACTGAAGTTATACTTCTTTCTACTTTCCTTCTTCTCTAAAACAAAAATTAGCTCTATTCTAGTGGCACATGTCAAAAATGGAGATACATGGCCCAGTATTCATATGTACTAAGCTTCTGAACTATAATTTTGAACTTAAAATCTTGCTTATGTTTGAAATATTTATGCACATAAGTCATCAGGAAACCAAAATCATCATGTGTTTGGCATTTTTTGGTGAAGAAAATTCTAGAGTGAACATCAAGCTTCAGATTGTTTAGAAGTAGCAGGAGATCCAAAATTGAAATAGGATTCTCTTGCCAGTCTGAAAACAGCAGCTAACATATCCCTAAATTACAAATGAAGCAGGCATCATTGAAAGTCAAGTAAAAGGATAGCGAAAGACTAAGTTAATAAGTAAATCCTCCTCATATAAGATTCATAGAAAATACTTTGGGGACTTTAATATATAACTACTCTAACTATTTTTAAACAAATTATATTTATTAATGTTAAAAACTAAGAAAAGTAACTTTGATGAACCATAAATTTGATGTTTTCAAGAAAAAAATCCAAATAAAAGTTAATGTTAGGATAAATGAACCAAAAATACTCATTATTAAATTATTTTATAGCATTTAAAACTTTACTTGTGCATCAGCTGAAGTTACTTCTAAAGATTTTTCCACTTATATTGTCTGCTATTCTTTGCTATACTTCTTGGTCAAAATATTCATTGACATTATTGCTGACCAATGACACCCATTTAAAAGTTTCCAAATTTTCTTCATTTTAATCTAATACAATTCTGCATTTCAATAATTTCTTTTAGTTGTGGTTTCACGAATTATTCTGAAAGCGCTGGATTTGGTATTATTTAGAGCAACATCCTTGTGGTAGGAACCACAAAGCTTGATTTCTATTCCTCTGCAGTGTACCATATCTTAAAGCTAGCCATGTGCATTACGTAAACATACTGAGTGTCATTCATTCTATCTGGAAATTGATGGCCATTGTATCTATAGTGTCATATCCACAATGCCTATTATGAGTCTGAAATAAACAAGAGCTTTTAAATCAAAATAGCAGTGGCACTGGAGGGGTTGGTAATGATGGTGGCAGTAATTCTGTTATCCAAAATGAAATTCTGATACAAACAGTACAAGATGGAACTAAATCGGTAATAGAGATATATTACTTACAGATTCCTAAGTTACCTTGCTATACTAACACAGAATTTCGTAACTGTGCCACCATCTTTATACAGTTTTTTTCTTCTTTTTACACTGGACTACTATAAAGGTTATCATTTTACTGAAAGATTAAACAAAATGGTATATTAAAACAGAAATTTTATGCTTCCCTGACTTGTGTTTTCTCCTATGCTTGACAAGTAAGACTAGGGAAGTTCTCCTGAATAGCATAAGTATGGAATAATCTCAGTTTCCTTAACTTTATTAATGGTAAAACATAGCATGCCAATTTTTAATGAAACCTGTCACATCACCCCCTTTAAATGCTTCAGAAATAAATGTATTGCTTTAGAATGCATCCATCAATTAAGAATACAGTTATCCAACTATAAAATGGAATTTTAGATATTTTTGAGTCTGGAAGGGACTGAACAGTCATATTACCTTGAGGAAAGACATTCACTGTTTATCAAATTTTGGAAACTTGGATTTGTTTTTACCACCTTATCGTCTTTTTCTTCTTAGATTCTTTAATACTTTAGAAGGACTCACTCTTTTTCAAATTATATATTACATTCCACTGAAAGGAAGTGAAGCTATCAAAGATAAAATAAAGACTAGACATTTCTGGAAGTAGATATAAGAAGCTGAAGCTTATGTAACATGTTTCTCTGTCATCAGGTCACACTCTCTGGGCTGTTTATCCTCTGGATCCCTTTCAGACCTCATGGAAGTTAATTTTAGTTCACAGAAAGGACGGACGGCAAGATAGATTGCTGTCTTTGCAGAAACTGTCTCAGGAAAGCCTTAGAGTCTTACCTTTCTGATTTCCTGTGCGTTACCGGAGAAAAGGAAGCACTGCTTGTCCTGTGCGTATCCCTTCTTGCATCGGTCAGCCTGGGTATCGCTGGCTGTGGCCGGGGGAGCCCCAGGCACAGTGGCCGCGAGCTTCCTCCTGCCTCGGAGGGTCAGAGTCTGGTAGAAGAGACAGATGGCCACCACCAAGCCCACCAAGAAGGGCCGGGCACACAATCGCCGACGACAATGGAACACTGGGCGACAGAGCATGACCAGTTCAGCTTCACTTGGCCCCTGTCCACGTTACTGGAAAAATCATAGCAGCTATTTTTTTGTCCTCATGAAAAATACAAATCTGTCTTCTTTTTCCACAACTCCAGTCAAGCTCGCTCCATCTCCACTTAAGAACTTTCCAAAGGGTCATGCCAATGGATCAGAGGTGCCAAAGTCAGAGGTAGTTAATGAGAGCACTTCCATCAATAACAGTAAGAAGTAGTTGACCTGGGTTTAAAAAAAAAAAAGTCAACAAAATAATAATTATTATAACTAGTCATCTGAGTGCCTTCCAGACTGCCTCAGTGTTGGCTCCGGAAATGCCTTATTTTCACAACATCCTTAAACTCACAGTAAAGGAGTTCAGCTTGGTCTCAGCCTTACTGGGAAAAGAGAAAAACAACACCAAAGTAAATCTGGAGTCTGAAACAGCCCTGGAGAACGCAATAGGTTAAAACCCAAAGTGCCTGTTGCACAGCTGGATAGAGGCCAGTTTGCCCTAGCAGTTTCTCCGTTTTTCCCTCCGGTATTTTTTTTTTTTTTTAAGCAGTCCTGTCCTCAGCCCTTTTATGTTTTGTTAACTGCTTCCCTTCATTCAGTTTTAAATAGCCACTTTGCAGTAAGCATTCACGGCTTTCAACATAAAAAGGGAACAAGCGGTTTCAGTGGACATGGTTACTGTCAGGGTTTTGCTTGTACTGATTTCATTCCGTCTCAAGTTCAAAGTTCTGTGTACTTACTCAGTTTTCATCCTTTTAGCCAGAAAAGTTTCCATGATCCCTTAATGGGTTGCTGATCAAAACCACTAGGCAGGAAACCCCCAGTCGTGTGACTCCAATTCAACTCACACACGAAGACACGCGCGCCGCCTCGCCGCCCCCGCGCCTGCTGCCCCCTGGCCGGAGCCGGGGAGCTCGGCATCGCGGCGCGGGCCGGGCGGAGTGGAGCGGGGCGGGGCGGGGCCCAGGCCGGGCGCCCGGGCTCGGCACAGCGGGAGCGGCTCGGGCAGCCCTGCGGCAGCGGCCGAGACTGCCGACCGCAGCTGTGACTTCTAACAGCCGCTGCCTACACAGAGCTGCAGAATGTAGCAACATGCTTTCTGATGTCTGATGCCTTAGGTCATGGTTTTTCTCCCCTGAAGCAGCAATGAGGACACAATTAGTTCTTAGTCAGTGGCTACCAAAGGTCGAAGAGGAGACTAACTCAGACTCCGTGGGTTTAATGTGGGGTTCTTTGCTCGAGGGAATTGTGGTTACACTTAGGCGAGTAAGAGGGTCACAGGCACAATCTGGTCCGCAGAACAGAAAACCCTGTGGTAGGCACAATAACGCCAAGTCTTACAGTCCTCATTATCCACTCCTGAACTCAGGCCTGGGTTCTCCAAAGGCCAATCGCCGGGGCATTTTGGTCCTAACGTGAGTTTTTACCATGCAGGTAGCTTTTGCGCAGTAGAGAGGGGTACACGACAGGCTTTGTCCAGGATTCAGCTCAGTCAAATTCTGTCCCCATTGTGGCATGGACACTGCTAAAGTAATAGTTCCAATTCTGCAAACTCCATTTTCTTTCACTGGGAGAAGTGTCGAGGAGAATCTGGTGGACGTTGCTTCCTTTTCCAGTCGTTCCTTTGCAAACTCATGGTAGGCAGGATTGCTTGTGCTCGTAGCACACATTCTCCAAAGGCTTTGAGCCTAAGCAGGTCCTCAAACCTGTTTCTAATCCACACTCCCTGGGGGTTGAAGTACTCCCTTGATGCCACAGTCCTAGAGAGACTCTTATAGTCTCTGCTTATATTTTACGAGAGGGAGCGCCCCCTAGAGGTGCCCCACTATTATAGATTCAGAGAAATGGGCCTCTTCAGCTTCTTGTCTGTGTGAAAAACAATGTTAACACTCTTTCTAATAGGTAAATTAAATCATTACAGACTAATATTACCAATAAAGGTAGATTTATACCAAGTCTTGTATGTATCCCTTCCAGTGGATTTAATATTATTTTCGGTATAAACCCAGAGTCCTCAATTACATGACAAATGGAGTAGAGAAAATGAAGTAGCACTTGACATTTAGAAAACAGAAAAAATTTAGGAGGAAATAACCAGACAAGTTATCATTGTTACTTTCCTCACTGCCAAGACAACATTCCCGACACCCTCCATTTAAAGAGGAGAGATCTCAGTCCATTGTCCAGGTGGCTGCATGGCAGGACAGCATAGCTGTGGAACGAGGAACAGAAATAGCTGCTCAGGTCTTAGTGTCCAAAAGGCAGAGCATCAAGAGGAGGACATCGAGAGAGAGAGAGAGAGAGAGAGAGAGAGAGAGAGAGAGAGAGAGAGAGAGAAATTCTTCCACTGAGACCCACCTCTGCAGACCAGACCTAAGCCTAAGAACAAATCAGCTATTAGCCCCATAATCCAATAACCTTCCAAAAACTCCACTTATGAGCATATAGGACATTGGGAGACATCTAGATAAAAATCACAACAATAGCATTGTAAGATATATAGTTTCAGTGGACATAATGTGATCTGAAAAATATAAGGAATTATGAGATTTTCAAATTGGAAAGTTTCCTGTGCTGATGCAACCCAGGGTGTGATAAAACAGTTTACTGGGAAATGCACAATGAACTGGTAGTTCTATTCAGGCCAGAAATCTGAAAAACCAATGTTTGAGAAATCTGAAAGGTCATTCTTGTGCATTATCAAATTGCTAAATTCAAAATATACAAGAAAGACTAAGTCGGATGCTAAAGAAAATTGCCTTTGGATTGGTAAAAATGAAACCATACCTTCAAGAGATTTAAGCAGGTACTATAACTAGATTTCAAATAATAGGAATTAAGAAGATGGAAAATTAGTGTTTTAATTTCTGAAGGTTCTAGTAGATTGAAGGACTTAGTTCCCACCTTAATAACTGAGTCCTAAGAAGACAGCAGATAAATGGACACTGGCAACAGAAAGAAAAGGTTGGTTAGATAAGAAGGTATAAAGAAGAGGTGTAAAAGAAGGTAACACAGGCCTTGTTCCCAAGTCTAAGGAAATGTATAGATAACGTCTGATTTTAGAGTGAAACCAATTCAGGTAATCTGTCATTCACTGCCTCTTAGCTGTTTCTTAAACAAGAGATTTGACTTTTTTTAAGTTTCAGTTTTTCTCATTTGAGAAATAAGGATCTTTCCTCTGAGTTGTTGTTGGCACAACTGGATGATGTAGCGCATGGAAAGCACCTAAGCATTCTCAGAACTTCCGTCAGGTGAATGCTGGCTGACTGCAATCTGTTAAGTTTTGGATCATGACACTACAAGCACCTTACGGTGTGAAATGATGTCAGAATTTTGACAACAGTAATAGGCCTGGTGGACCATAAAAGTATCAAAAATAAATACCACCACTTAATATCTGCTCTCTTCCCGTCACTTTTTGAGATGGAGGTGGGTGGCAGGTGCTGGTTACAGAGGATGACAAAGGTGACATGAAAGTAAGTATGGGAGGACTAAACATGGGAAGCAGTCTTTCTGAGAGATAAGACACATTTTTTCACATTTTGAATTAATCTTTTCAACTGATACATCACATAAAAATTATAGCTATTGATAGAGTACCATGTGATGTTTCACTACTTGTATATATTAGATAGTTTTAATCAGGTTAAAAACATGTCCACCGGCCAAGCTCAGAGGCGTAAGTGCCTGTGTGGCGAGTGTGAGGTCGTGAGTTCAAATCCCCAGCACTAAAAAAAAAAAAAGAAAAGAAAAACATGTCTACCTTCTCAAATGCTTATCACTTCTTTATGATGAAAACATTAAGCTCTTTCTTCTAGCTTTCTGCATTACAGAGTACATTATCATCGTGTAACTTTACTGTGCAGTAGTACACCAGAACTTCTTGCCACCAATTATAACTTGGTACCCACTGATCAACCTCTCCTCATCACTCCCTTCTTCTTACTGTCATGGCCTTTGTAATGACCTCTACTCCCAATTTCCAGGAGATCAACTTTTTAACATTCCATATATGAATGCAGAGGCTGAGGTAGGAGGATCCCACAGGTTCGAGGTGAGCCTGGGCTACCTAGTGAGTTTAAAACCAGCCTGAATTATGGACAGAGACCCTGTCTCAAAAAGCAAAAACAAACAAATAAAAACCCAACTATGTGTGTGTGCGTGTGTGTGTGTGTGTATGAGATCCTATGGGAATTATCTATGACTAGTTTGTTTCATTTAACATAATGATCCCCAGTTTCATCCACAATGTCACTAATGACAGGGTTTCAATTGTTTCATGACAGAATAGTATTCTACTATACATACAAGCCACGTTTTCTGTATCAGTCAGATGGATCATTGTTTCTATTTCTTGGCTATTGTGAATAGCTTCAATAATCAAGGGAGCGCAGACACCTTTGTGAACAGTGATTTTATTTCCCTTGAATATACATCTAAGTAGAGAGTTTGCTGAGTCATAAAGTACTGTAGTTTCATTTTTAACTTTTTAAAACCTCCATACTGTTTTCTGCAATTGCTATACTAGATTACTGATTCTCACCAACAGTGTGAAAGCAAGGGTTTCTGATTCTACTTCCTCTCCAGTCTTTGTTTGCTCTTTTGGTACTGGAATACTGTATGACAGAGATATATCTAAACCTATTTATTATTTAATATTTTTCAGACAAGATCTGACAAAGTTGTCCAGGTTGGCCTCAAACATGTGACCTTCCTGCCTCAGCCACCAGTGTAGCTGGGATTACAAAGGTTTGCCACCACACCAGCTTGTCCTTTTGATAAAAGTCATTCTACCTGGATTACAGTGTTATCTCACTATGGCTTTCATCTGCATTTCCTTGGTAATTAGTCCAACATTTTTGCATATACATGCTAGTCATTTGTGTCTTATTCTAAGAAATGTGTGTTTAGGTCCTTTGTTTTTTAATCAAGAGTTTGGGGTTTTGTTTTGCTTTGTTTTGTTTTTGCTACTGATTTTTTTCCATTTCTTATATATTAGACACATCTGAATGAGAGACTAAGTAAAAACATATATTAGTGTTTAAAGGATTCAGAACAGGAAACAAGACAGCGATAAGTTGGTCCAGTGAGAAAAGCAGGAAGGTAAATGTAGTAGAATCATGAACCTGGGAATTTTAGCAGTATTTCACATTGAACTTTCCCTTTTGTATTCAAGATTGTATATTTCAGTGTTTAAGAGTATATATTTAAGCAGCACTGAGGCAATGCAGTGAGAAACCTTACTCACAATTTCAGTATTGTACAAAACAAAGCATTTTTCCTCCCAGGCCTTTGCAACACAAAATACACTCTTTCATTACACATAGGTTGCATGATGGCATTTGGCATACTATGTGGGGAGGCCAGCATATACCCAAACAATGCTAGAAGAAGGTATTTTTAGTATATTATCTTTTAGACTATAGGAATATGCATATCTATCAATAACAGGAGATTGCAATGTTGGATCAGAAATTTTGGGAAATTAATCCACTTCTGTCTTAGATTTCTCATAAAACAGGGGCTTCAGTGAGCAACAGATGATCTCAAAGTTCACCCAACAAACAAAAATTACATTTCTAGGTGTTATGGCTTTTGTCTAGATGTCTCCCCAAAACCTCATTGTCAAAGCACTCATGATGGAGAGGGCAGGCTTTTCAGAGTTGGTTGAATTTAGAGTATGTGATGCTGGAATTAAGGGTATGCGATTAACAAATCAGTCCCCTGATTGGTTGGCATAGTTCTGACTAGGATTAAGGGTATGAATGCTATGCCTGCCTCTGGCCAGGTACCCTGCATACACCATAAGGGACAGAAAGAGCTTTTTTCCTTTGTACTTTTGCTGTTTTATAGGCTGTGCAATGAAGTGCTCTCCTCTACAATAGCCCTCTGCCAAGTCACTCTGTCTTGGAGCCAGCTAATTATGAGCAAAAATTTCTACAAGCTCTGAACTAAATAAACCTTTAACTTTGGGTGTCAGGTATTTTGCCTCAGCAATGAGAGAAAGGTAAATAAGACACTAGAGCTACATTTTGGTGTGAATTTCCTCTCTGTTGCCATCGTCAGATTCAGGCCTTTTGGTCTTTGGGGAACATCTTTTTCTATTCACGATGATGTGAAATCTAGCTATGCATACCAGTAAGTGATGTTAGTCAAGTCCTGGAAGTGCTGTCAGCAAACGCTGGTCAGCCCCTTTCAACATATTCTCCCCTAAAGAGTCTAAGTGCTTTATTCTCAGCCCCTACTACCTCTCATCCGATGCTCATTCTTGAACTTTCCTCATTATCTCCAAACATAAGATAAAGGCCTTAAATCACGAATCATATATTGAATCTCTACTGTTCAAAAACATTATCCTTGGCATTGTGGAAAACTGAAGGCATTTGACAAATACTATGAATGTCTAAATGACAGTAATGAATTGATCAGAGCATGATGTAATGAACAGCTAAAAAAGTCTCAGTTCTTGATACAACAAAAAGGTCACTTCTCACTCATATACTTTTGTAGTATTCATAAATTTTCACTAAGACATTTGGTTCCCAGGGACCTTGGACCTGGTGATTTTCCAGAATCTAGAATCATAAATGCCTAAATGGGCTTTTCTGAATCTCAATAACAGTTAAAGAAACAGTATGGTGGATAATCTGAGAGAACTTTAGGAGCCAGGCCTCAAACTGGCTTATGCACAAAGTGATCAAAAAATACAGTGCCTGTTTAAAAATTGTATTTTAGCTAAAGACACATTGTAGATAATTCCCTTCAATATCCTCCCCACTCCAAATACATATCATTTTTGCTGCTTTTTGAAGCTATTCTGGAAGTCCTCCTTTGTGGCTTTAGAAATGATAAAAAAAAATATGGTGGCTGCTGTTGCTGAATGTTACCCAACAAAAAAGCCAAGCTCAAAAAAAGACTAGGGTGTGTCCCCATCTACCCTGATATGGCACTATGCAACTACTGGCTCCTTTCCAAAGTCAAAGGGATCATGAAAGGCATACATTTTGAATTGATTCAAGATATTGAGGCAGTTGCAATAGCACTACTAAAGACATTCATGAAAGAGTACTTCCAGAAGTTCTTCAAAACACAGCAAGAATGATGTGTGTTCAGTGTGAATGGGAGTATTTTGAGGGAGATTAATGGCAATGTCTTTCCTTGTAGTAAATTCTTTTAAAAATTTAAACATTTAGATTTATTGATCACACCTGGGTGTTTCCTTTGCCCAACACTGTATTGGCCAGAGTCTAGTTATCTGGAACACCTAGTGGAAAATGAGCTGGGAAATAAGGTTTATCTGGAGATAAACCATCCAGAAGGAAAAGGAAACGGGGCTGATAAACAGATACTGTATTAGTCCCTGCTACAGCTAAGATGGAGATAAAGCAAGCACCATGGAGAATCAAAGCAGGGAGTTTGTATCTTCTGGAAGGTGGTAAGGAAAGTTTCAGAAAAGTAGTTACTTCTCAACTTGGTCCTTAACAGTCACAAAGATTTCAACTGCTGCACAAAAGGAAGATAGAGATTTTAAGCTTAAGATCACTAAGACAAAGCTAGAAAAGAATGCCAGGCACAGATCAAGGATGGTTATAATTTCCAAGTTTAAGAGTTTATTTAGTTTTCATCTGCAGACATTAAGAATCCAGTAAGTTTCTTTTCCAGATTTATTAATAAAGATCTCACACTAGCCATCAGGATAAGAGAAATGAGAATAATGTTGTATCATCATGAACTTTTTAAATTGTAAACTCACAGAGCAAGATGCCCTTTATATTTTGATGGAATAAAAAATTATATATATATATATATATATATATATATATATATATATATATGGATTTAATAGAAAAATATGTGTAAAATGTCAAGTTTCTGCTTTAGAGACCTCTTTGTCTCCTGGGAGGCAAGTGCTATATTGATTTAATGTGATTTAATGTGTATGCAAATAGACTTAATCCACAAAGTTATGTAAATACAGAACATCATTTTGTTGGGCTTATGACCTTAAATGTGACAGCTTTCATGGGTCACTCATTACAGTCCACAGCAAATGTGAGTCCACAATCAGGCTCATCTATGGCTTTTGATGTGTTGGACATTAGTTAACCAAACCCTTAAAGCAGCTCTGCCATTTTTCTGCATTCTGTAGTTAACATTTAAACTTGTCTAACTTCCTTTTAACTTTACTTGCTCCCATTAGAATCACTTCACTCAATGGAGTCACTTTTTGTACAAACTATAGATTTTCAATTTAAGATTCGTGAACATTTTAGGGAGATTTTTGTTGGTAAATAGTGTTCTTGCTTTCCAGTGGTTTCACGTCTGAACCACTGAATGGTAACAGCAGGATATACAAAAGCTTGAGAATCAAATGGTGAAAGGAACAGTGCGCAGGTCTTCCTTCACACACTGTCCAGTTTACACATGGGGGAGATAAAATGCTGTACAGACAATTCTGCACTCACCCAGTTTTGTGCTTATGTTTGTTTAAACAGGCATACCCTACAATCTCTATAAGTTTATCAACAATGAGTTTGGATGGACCAAAGTCTGAATCAAATGCTTTTCAGTATTTCTAAACTACAAATCATCTGGGGGATCCTCTATGCCAACATTTGGTGCTGCTTTCTTATAGATAAGACATCTACTCCCAGTCCTCTACAATTTTTGACTAGTTACTTTGCTTTCCACAACTTCCTCTTCATAGGCATTTTAGAGTTTGCACTGATGCCAAAATTATTTTTATCACATCTGTGGTACATCGCATTTACTAGTGTATTTGCATCTCTTTACAATACAGCTTTATGATGGAAGCTGTTCTACTTGTCCCTGAGCCCTTGCAGTACCTAGGTGTCTCCTCACAAATTACGAATTTGGAGCAGCAGGGCCAAGGATTTAGCTCAGCAACATAAGCATCTGTCTGGCAAGCACAAGGTCAGTATAAAAAAAAAAAAAAAACCAAACAAACAAACAAACAAAAAACAAATTTGCAGCAGTATATATATCATAGATTCAAATGCTTCTCATTATTATTCCCATTTTTCCCTTCAAGATTTCACATCCCGGTAATGTTTAACCCAGTGGAGGCATGTGACAAATTCCCTAGAAGACATTTCTAGATATTTTTGGTTGTTAGAACTGGCAAGGGTGCAGTGGGGGGCAGAGATGCTACTGACTTCTAGTACACAGAGATCAATTATGTTGCTAAACATATCCTCCAATGCTCTGGTTGGCCCCAACAAGGAAATGTCAAAAGGGCTGAGGCTGAGCAACTCAAATTTAAGTCAAATGATGGATGTTGCACAATTCTTGCATGTGGTCGCCTAAGGTTTCTGTTACCTAATTAAAACAGTGAGCACCTCAGCAGCTTTTGGCAATCATGTGATTTTCATCTTTCGGATTTTACCTGCATCCAGAGTGTGGAATTACTTCTGGTTGCCCCCTTTTATTACATCTGCCCCAGACAGCTTTTAAAAGCCACTTGGTTCCTATTCCAGTTGTTTTTAACAGGCCAGCATTAAGGGTCCCTCTACTGGAGTACATTTAACAATGCAAAAAAGAATTAAAATATGACTGCTAGGTTTTTTTTCTTTACTATATTAAACTTATAATATTTTAACTGAGCTTAACTTTAAAGACTAGCAACTATACACCTTCCTGAAGGAAGATATTCTTCTTAAAAGAGACGATTAGATATGGGAAATAGGAATAAGCAAAACACAAACAAATCCCCATACATTCCCCACTCTTGTTTCCCATACTGGCTGTAAATTTCATCAGATCTTGAATTTTGAATGAGCAGTGAAAAATGAATGATTATAATGTTCTCCTTTACAGTTTCTTCTGTGAGCAGTGGAGAGTGCGAAGGGTGATGCTGGACTATCTAAAAACTGAATTATATGGCCCTGAAATTTCTACTAAAAATTACTAAATTTCTCTCAAATAAATGTTTAAATCATGCCGAGGCTTCTAACAACATATTTGTTAAAATATTGATTTATTAGGCATACCTGACTACTTTAAATTCTTCCTTATATCAAACTTCAATTAAAAACATACAAACCAAAATCTGATGTTCATCTTTCCATCAATTTTAACTTATTTCTCTAAGGCAGAATTCAATGATGAATATGAGAATTCTGGGTAAGAAATCACAAACTATTTCAGGAATTCAGATTTGAGCATTTAAATAAGGAAAACTAAAAATCCTGACCAACCAATTCTAATGTCATTTTAAACTAATGGAAAAGATTTATCTTAACATTTCCCATTTCTAATTAAAGTCATTATGACTTCACAATCATTAAGTGGTATGATTTCATTAAATTATGACTACAGTTAACAAAAATATATACCCATTACCCTCCTTCTCAAACTGTTAACAGAGAGCTCAGTGATACAGTAGAATGCTCTTCAAAGAATCCTCTTCATGAATACTCTTGCTCAGCTTTTGGATTCTTTGGGACGCTCTATCCACCGACCTCACACTCACTCATTCCAGAGGGCCTTCTATTTCCAGATGCATGTTTATGAACAATCTGTTTTGAAAATCTTTAATACTTCATCTACTTAAAAAAAAATTGTTTTTGACACAAGTCTCACTGGTGCCCAACTTGCCTTTGAACTCAAAATCATTTCATCCTAACATCCCAAGTAGCAGAGATTATAGGTACACATCACGCCTGGCTTTTTATCTATCTTTGGACTCAGTTCAGATGATTCCTTTTAACTTTTTCCAACTACCGCAATAATCAATTTCTCTTTTCCTAATTTCTCAGTGTTCATACAGCACTTAGCAAAATAACACAATTATGTGTTAATACGCCAATCCCCACCACTTCACACTTGAAACCACATATTCTCAGCATCTATTCTTTCCTCTTAAAACCTATCTGTTAAAAGACTTAAGTGACTGGGAAAATGTCAATGTCTGCACATTTAGAGTATTTTACCCCTTATAACCTAGGTTTAGATAATGATTTGTCTAAAATTAAAATATGCTTAAGCAGACTGTTTCTAAGGCCTATCTAAAGATAAAGGGCAATAAAACTGTATAAACCTAACACAGTCAAAAACCTAAAAGACATAGAGTTTGCTTTAAGGGAGAAAAGAGAAAAACAAAATGAACTGCTCTTAAAAGAATGACTGTATGTTATATGTTTATCAAACACTCCGCTTCATTTAGGCATTTGATTAAGCCATTTATTGCTTCAAATGTGTCACCATGAACATTTTAATATACACTCCACAGTAAAAAGGCCTCAGTTTTGACCAGCTATAAATTGTGAACCCACATTTGGACTTTTTTATGTCACCAATTGTTACACGAGTTTTGTACAACAAAGATTTTTGAATGCCCTTGCTGTAAAAGTTAACAAAAAATAATAGCAGCAGTTGGCCACTCTTTTTAATGAGGTAGTTCCACGTTTGGCCCACTTTATATATATCTATCTATAGATACATGTAAATGTTACCTATTTATCTATATCTAAAGCTATAGATATCAATACATGTATAGCTATAGAAATATAGCTATGTATCTGATATTAATAGATTCTACTCATTACTAAGTACACAAAACTTTGGTTTACTTCTTTATATACACTTCATAAAATATTCAGTGCTCAAGTTTAAAACTTGTCAAAGTGTTTTCTCATGGATTTGGTAAGAAACAGAATTGAGAAATTGGTAGAGGCTATGACAGATGGAACAGGGATGTTCCTGACTCAGACAAGGAACTTTCACTTAAAATAAGGCTGTGATAAGGCTTTGTCCTTTTATCAATTCTTATGAGTTTGAAAATGTCATACTATGTAATCAGAAGATATAAACAACAATTTGGAGCATCTGCAGGCAACATACTAATAGGCTAACTGAACAATTATATTACTTCTTAAAGATTTATCAAACCTCCATGAAAACACTAAGAATCATGAAATTATGATACCCATGACTGTATGAAATGATTATCCACACATGAACCTAACTCATCCGTTTGAGCAAACAGTTCCAAAATCAGACTATGTCTGCTAAAAACTGTGGAATCCCAAAGTTGGAAGAGACTTCTGAACTTTCCTTCCTAATCCATATCCTTTAGGTAGCATTGCATAGATTTTACACTGTCTTTTGAATAAGCTCTATGAGGCTCATAAGTGGTTTTAATTAAAGTAGAAATCTGATGGACCCAGTGCTACAGTATAAAAGAAATAAGATATAATAGCTGTCTTAAAAGTTTTAAGGATTTTTCTGTCAGAGTTCATATTATATTGTGAAAAAATTTCTACTATATAAAATCTATAATTTAAGTAGCACCAAAGATTAAACCTTAGGAGTGCTTTAACGATATCCTACAGCTAGCATTGTCCTGGTTTAAGAAGGCCCCGAGTGATTCAAGATTTGAATTAACTGTCCTAGTATGTCATAGATTTAAAAACAGTTGAATTTTAAGTTCCAATCTAAAGTCTTTTTACTCATGTTGGCCACAATGCCTCTAGCCAAAATGTACATAACCATTATTTTTGTCTCATTTTTCTGTAATTAGACTTCTTTTAAGTCCCTTAGACTGAAGGGAAACCCAGAAAAGTGTTCTAGAAAAATACATTGGCATTTCAAATTTACATTAAAAATGTCTTTCCCTTACTCTCCTAACACAAATACTGAACATGATTACAGAAATCACAGATTACAAAAGAGTCTGTGTCCTGAGTCTGTCTTTTTTAGATTATGAAAACTAGAAGGTAATTGGAATTAAGAAATTTTCATTATCAAATGTGTAAAGTATAAATACAAGTACTTTTTAAAAAACTTTATTTTAACACCTAATACAATTCCAATTTTAAGGAATACTTGCACAAAAAAATAAACACATTTGGTATAAAAATGTATCACTTTTAACACCCTCTCCCCATCAGCCCCCCACCCCCACCCTCATGAACTGCACTCTATCTGGATGCAGAAACATATAAAGACTAATGGCACAAATTAGTTTTTACCTACAGGAGTTTCTGGTTATGTACCCAAGTACTCTAGAGGACACCAGCCCACTTTATCACATGAACTATTTCCTTCAGCCTGCTGAATCAAGTTTCACAAAGAAACAAAACTTATTATAAAGGCATTTTAAAAACCATTATCTTAAATTCTTTTTAGAAGGACTTTTTTTTTTGCAACCATTTATATACAGTGTTACATAACAGCTCTGGAGTACAGTACATGCAGCAGAATATACCTGTTGAATATAAAATACTTTTCTTAAAATCTTCATTGTTGGAATTCTTTGAAGTCTAAATTATAGAATGCCCATTACTTTGAGAAAATGGTTCAGAAGTACAAATGTCTGCATATGTTGGCCACAGAAATAATCCAAGGCTAACTGGAATAATATTCATAGCACACCAGGAGTGCATAAATAATTTACTTACATTATTAAAATACAACCCATAAAATTCAAGTTCGAGTTCAAGACCTTAAAGGACTATGTAAATCCTTTAAGTGGTTGCCTGGAAATGAGTTGTTTCTTTCTCTTTTCTTCTTTATAGTCCTATACAAAATGCTGAGCTGGAGTTTTACTCTTCCTTGAATGAAATGGCATCTCTATTTATGTCGACTGCCTCTTCTCTTCATTGCTGCAGTGCACTGTGGACAGTACCATTTTCCCTTTGGCGCTTCTGTCAATCCAACACATCCATAATGGAACCATTCTATTGGGCACTAAAAGGCAAAAACTAGTTTTTAGTACTTCTAAAGAACAAAAAGAGTATTAAAGTACAACAAAGAGACTCAATATTTCATTTAACTAAAAGCAGATTTGTGAGGTCAGAAATTTGTGCAGCTAGGAGATGATTTAGAGATCATTTAGTCCAATTGTACATTTCAAGATAGAGAAATAAAGACATTGAAAATATTATGTGTCTTTGATAAATAACTGAGGTTCATGTAAACTATTCTAATAACACTAATAAGCTGAAATTTATTAATTTTCATTAACTTAGATAACTAGGTGATAAAACCTTTCAAGGGCAAACAGAAGTAAGATGTTAGCTAGGATTAATGGTGCATACTTGTAAATTCAGCACTCCAGGAGACTGAGGCAGGAGGAACTTGTACAAGATCACACCCAGCCTGCCAATTTAGTGACTTGGTGAGACCCTAGCTCGAAGCAAAAAATTCTTAAAAAGAGCTAAGGATGTAGCTCAGTGCATCCCCAGAACCATCTTTTCCCCCCAATACACGTGCCGAGAAAAGTCTTCATGTTCAGAGCAGACAACGGAATGAGAGGAGTTTGAGAACACATGATGCTGATATTTGCAGAAATCTCACTTCATCTCTACCAACTGCCCCATAGACAGCCTGTGGTGTTGTTCTTGGAGTAGTGGGGTAATACTGTTTTGAATAACCACAAGCAGTCCCCAGGTGCTTCTACACAGGACATTAGAAGGAGTGATCTGTACCCACTGTGTTATAGAAACTCTTCTTAATCGTGGGATTTTGAAATTACTGACTAGTATGCCATAGAATTGAGGGTTCTGTTATCCTCTGGAGTAAGATGCTTGAAAGGAAACTGAACTCTTAAGAAGGAGGAAGTCAAAACTACTAAACAAAAATATCCTCAGCACTAATAAAGGATGTAACAAAAGTCACACTGCCTAAAGACATGAGAATTTTTCCTTTCAAATTACCTTTATTTTTTATGTCAGAGTTGACTCTTTCTAGCTTGAAGTAGAGGAGGAAATACTATACTATCACCAAGAGAAATAATCTCAGAGTAGATCAATTATTCCTTAGCATCAAGATTCATAAAAAAATATATTGTTTTAAACTTCCATTTCTTCCAAGTGATAAATGAACTGGATTCCATAACTAAACACATTATCTTTACCAGAAGAAAAGTATGTTTGTAACTTACATATAATACACATTTTTGAAAATTACAATTTCACACATACAATAAAAGTAGCTTTAAAAAATGTAAACAAAACACAGTAAAGGACACCACCTTATTGTGGAGAAGAATATTTTTGTGTTATCAGGAGAGAACAGCAAACCTGTTTTTCTTAACACAAGGAGATACAGTAAATAGCAATACTCAAGAAATAATGACTATTTTTTCACTGTTAAATATAAAAAATGTAATACTTACATCTTGGTTATCACATCCCACCATCTCACCATACGATACCTAGTTAAAAAACAAATATTTTTATATGTAGCATGCATCTAAATCTGAATTTTTATAATGATAGGAAACAAAAACTTACTGAACATTCAATCAAAGTATGCAGTGTCTTTTCTAAATGACTTTCTTGAAGGGTATGAGCATGGCGATTTGCACAGAAATTACCTACTCCTTGAAAGACTAGAAGAACTGTCTCTGTAAACCCCTAGATTTCAGACTCACTTTTGTGGGTCTCACTGTAAAATTTTCAAGTTTCTTTCTTGGTTATTTACTGGATAAAAGTTTTTACTTCTTCCTATATCATGCCAAGTCATTCATATTTGGCAATCGATAATCTATTTCATTAAAACTTTTATACTGATACCTATGATGCATCTCTTCTCAGTTTTCTTTAAATGTTCATCACCAGTAGTTTATAGCAATTCTTAAAGTCACTTCGGTTCTCAGTAGACTGACTTTTCAGACAGGGCTAACTATACAGCAACATTTTCCAATTCTCTGCATGAATGAGAATATCTTTATGTGGTCCCATGAATAGAAACAAGCTCCTTGGCTACTCCTTGAATACTCTCGGTTTTTCCCTCAAATTCTGTAGAGATATCCTATCACTTTACAGGTTTCTAATGGTACAGATTAAAACTCGAGGATTAGTTCGATTTTCTTCTTTTATAGGTAACCTACATTCAATGGTATATTTACAGAACTGCTTTTTCTAATCATTCACACTAAAACAGTTGATCAGGAGAAGGTAGAGACTGGCAAGTCACACCATAAAAAAAATTAAAGACAGATAAAAGATTTAAATGTGAAGAAACTGAAGTATATTAAGAAGTAGACAAAAATTATATAAAAACTACAGGAAGAATATAAAACAAATTTGGAAAGTAGAACGAAAGGACAAAAAGAATTTTTAAGAATATGATACATGAAGCAGGAATGATGACATGTGCCTGTAATCCCAGCACTCTGAGAGGCTGAGTCAGGAAGATCACAAGTTTGAGCCCAGCCCAGGCAACTTAACAAGACCTTGAAGGACCTGTTTCAAAATTTTAAAAAGGGCTGGAAATGTAACAGTGCAAAAGCCCTGGATTCCTGGACAAAAAAAAAAAAAAAAAAAGATACATGGCTGAATTCACAAAGAAAAAGACTGACAGTTATAACTATGTAGGTCTGAAATTTTAAGATAAAAATAAAGCAAACTCTAATGTACAAGACAAAAGCAGTAAGAAAAATAAGTAAATGTTAAGAAGTTAATTCATAAAACAATAAAAATGGTCAAAAGAAGTTCAGTCAATTAAAATGATCTTGTAATACAAAAAGTATTAAATTGGCACATGGTTTTTAAGAAAAAATAGTACCATGTCAAATGATGTAGGAAATAATACATCTATCAATTTTTGATAAAAAATTTCTAGATGTATGTTGGTAGTGTATATCACTTACAAATCTCATTTTATTTATACAGGATTATTCAAGAAATTAGATGTACAAAACAAATTACATTTTAAAATTATGTTATTTGTAATTTAAAACATTAAATGACTGAAATAATCCACAGCTTGTCATAGGTTAAAAGAAGAGTACAAAATAAAATTTGAGAACACTAACAAATGGCCTGAAAGAAAAATAAGTTCAGTGTACCTGATTCAGTGAAAAAAGAAAATTTCAAATAAGGCTATACAATGATTTCCACTGTCAAATCACACATTCACACACACACACACACACACACACGTAATCTGTGTAGATATGCATTATAGAAGCAGTACTCTGCCTCCTAAAAGAATGCATGCCAGTATCCTCCTCTGATACTTTAACTCAAAACTCCAATCCCCACTGTGACTGTATCTGAAGACAGGGCCTGTGAGGAAGTGGTAAAAGTTAGATGAGGCCACAGGATGGGACTCTAATACGATAGGGCTGTACCTATGTATGTAGGGACATCATTTGCAAATGGGAAGAGGACCAAGACCAAGGGCAGGGAGGGAGGAGAGAAAAGGGAAGTAAAAAGAATTAAGATGTATTATGTACATGGACCAACTCCCCATGATGAATGTAATCATTATATATTACAAACATGTACTAATAAAAACGAAAACTGTGTTAGAAAAAAGAGACAACAGAGCTAATGTTCTTTCTTTCTCTGTCATATAAGTACAAGTGAGAAGGCAGCTATCTATAAGCTAGGAAAACACAGGGAACAGAACTAGCTAACACCTAAACTTTGGACTTCCTCATCTTTAAAGCTGTGAGATAATACATTTCTACTGTTCCAACCTACCCAGTCTGTGTTTTACTATGGCAGCAAATATGCATTCAAAGAACATGTAGTATAAAGTGTTTACTTACAGGTTGTATCTAAGGGCTCAGATTATGAGTAAATATTTTTTTATTTCTGCACACTTATACCAAACAAGTCATTTAAATAAGGAGAAAAACAAAGCAAAGGTAATTTCACTGGAATTTAGAAAGTGCTTCAAAATTGAACAGCTCTTGTTTCTAATTTATGCAGATTGCACTTTTACAGACATATGCCAGATTTTTACCTGATTACAAATGCAATATCGAGGTTCATTCGGGTCATAAGTCCAATCAACCTGACTATTTGAATCAGATTCTGGCACTACCGTTGTTTGCTGGGAGATTTCTTGTACAACAGTTGATGATGAGGAACATGATGATAAGGAAGAAGAAGATGAGGAAGATGATGACTGCTGGCTTGAAGACTTATTGTTATTTCTGAAAAGAAAACATTGGTTTTATTTGCTCATTATCAGAGATGAAGTGAAAATTCCTAGAAAATTGAGTGGTATGAAATTAAATTAAATACATAAACTGTCAAATGCTATGTTTTAGGAATCTGATTTAAAAGCACACTTGTTCCGAACAAAAAAAGTAATATTTTCAATAGTTTATTTTTATTTGGAAGGTTTCACTTGCTAGAGAATAAAGGTATTGAAAAAAAAATAAAAATAAAATGTTTCAAAAATTTTAAGATAATTTTTAGTCAAAGATACTGTTTACCATAGATTTTAATTTTGCAGAATATAATACTTTTAAGAGTAATACAATATGAGTTATGGTTACCTTACAGGTATTTTTTGTATCTCTACGTAAACTGCATACTTATCAAACTCTGATACACAAATAACAAAAGTAAAATAATTATGATTATTAACTCGTGTGAATATTTACCACATGTAGGACAGAACAAAGAGTGTCAAAATTCACAAATAATCCACCACTAGTTCTACACTAATTGAATTTCTAAAACATAGAATAGAATTTTATTATAGGGAGTTATACTAAATTTGAATCATTAGGATTATTTCATTTTGCTGGGGATTTAGCTCAGCAGTGTAAGTGCCTGCCTGGAAAACACAAGGTTATGAGTTCGATCTCGAATGATACAAAAAAAAAAAAAAAAAAACCACTTTATTTTTAAGATGATTGACAGTTCTATGGTTATTTTATGGTTATCATTCTTTTAGGGACATACTGACAGAAAATATATTTCAAAATAAATTACTATAATACTCTAATTAGCCTGACATTTGAACTTTCATCATGTATAAATACCCAGCATATTTATTACCCAAGACAGATGGTACCAGATGTTAAGTTTTCATATGAGCTAAAACTCATACAAGAGTCTCACATATAAACTCATACAACAGTCTCACATATAAATTCCAGGAACATTTTCATATCAATTTCTGGGACACAACAACAAAAATTAAGATACCCTGTTATTGAGCAAAACTGAAATTTTTTTTTTAAATTCCCAGGATATAATTTACATTTTATGTATTTACCCTGAAACATACGCAAGTAGTAGGCTATACATAAAAAACAAAAACCAGTCCTATAAATGGCTTATGCTACTGAATTAAAAGAAAGCAAACCTAAGTTATTTCTTAACAAACTCAATTGAAGACTAGAAAACTAAAAGTAACTCTAACACTTTTTTAAAGACTTTTATTCCATTAAAGTATGGCAGTGAAAATGAAAAGTTTATCTCCACCCAGTATATCCTGTGTTGTTTAACATATGGAGGCTTAAGATGGAAAAAGCCTGAAGACTGAGCTACTGTACCAACAGAACCTACTTGCTCTTCCGCCCGCTCCGTGAGTCCGCTGCTGACGAGCTGGCATTCTGTGTTAATGTTGTCATGAGTGCTGAAGATGATGAATAGCCAGCTCCTTCCCTGGGCATTGAAAATTCTTTTCCCAATTGAAAGTCATTATTCTTAAATGCCTCATAACTGGCTTTTAAACTTGATGTCCTTCGTCCTTCTTTCATCTTAAATAAACATTCATTTATAGATTAAAACATGTAAACAGATTTTTTTGAAGTTTTGTTACAGTATTACCTTTGTTTATCTACCATTAATTATTTTTTTTAAACTATTACCTTCATCACTGGCATTTAAGCTATTTCATGGAAAGATGTAAAATCAGTTTTCATACAATTTGGGAGTAACTACAGAAAGGTTCACTTATCAATCTGGAATACAGACAGACTACAGCAGTGAACAAACTCAAATCTTCAGGGTACAAAAAAAGCTCTGAAAGTGGCAGAAAGGACAAACACTGGGCTAGCATACACTGTGGATTGAAGCTGTGAACACAGGTGACATGAGCAATTACTGTGAGAAGGTCTATATGTGATCTGCATGATAAATGAAGTGTTTACTTTTCATTATCAATCAAGTAATTCCTATGAATTACTTCATTAACTGCTACATCCTAAAACTACAATTTTAAAATGTAAGAAAACTATTTGTTCACATCCATTTGCTTTGACAAGGGTTTGTCAATGACTCAGACAAAATATAACATGTTGTCTCTAAACCCATTCTTTTTTACCTGTGCTGTGGCCTGAACTGCTTGTGCTGCTGCCATGGTAATTGCTCCTGCACCACTACCTGAAGATAATGAGCTGATGTTGTAAGATGCCAGAGGTTGGGAAGAATTCACATTGTAAGCATTGTTGGAAGAGGCTGTGGAATTATTATTTCGACAACCTGTATCAAAGAAATAAAAAATAGTTGCAGAATAACCTTACTAAGTTTCAAATACATTATTATTCAACATAGATGAAATAATTAAATTTAAATTCTCTATGTACTATAGACTGAATCAAATGAAATGTTTTTTTTTTCTTTCTCTATATGCAGACTTTAACCAGGAAACAAAACTATACGACTCATTAACCTCAAATACTTTCATTTCCATTTAATTTGAACACAAACGAAAAATACATATTTAAGAAAATAACTTTACCCAGAGTATTTTCTTTAGAGGCATCTGATGTGAGGGTAGACAGAAGGGCTTCAGATTTAAACTTCTTTTCAGGAATATGATCTGTTGTTGTATGGTGAGAAGTTGGGTTATATTTCCTTTCTGAATATAAATAAAGAATCTGTGTGTTTTTAAACTGCAGATAATCATGGATAATGCATAACACTTCCATCCAGTTATAAACGAGTATAGTTACAAGGAGTCTGGGTTCCTCATGAAATGCAAAATGTTACATTTTCTCAGAAGACCGAACAAAAAGTTTTTGTATCACATGCTTTATTCTCATTTTCTCAGATATTTAAAAATTTTTAACAGTAAAATACTGACGATAATCCATGATGTGCCATGGTTTTTGTATTACATGAGGGGAATTTTGTTTTCAGAACATTATATATCATTAAGAAATCTGTCAAAAATGTACCAATCAGTCAATGAGATTGACAGCCTCAAATCCCTTACTCACTAATTCGCCAGCCACATTGATTATATGCTCAATGCAGGGCTAAGCATGAAGAAAACAAAGGGTATACACTAAGTCAAATATGCCTTTCCCAAAGAAAATGATAGGTCTGCCAAGAATGGCAATGAGGATAGATTTCAACACACACACACACACACACACACACACACACACACACACACAAATGGCACAATAGAAGGGAAGATTATTTCTCTCAAGTGGTTATATACAGGTAACAAAAGAGATTGTGGAGGTAATACAACAAGATTAAAGATCTAAGTATTTAACTGTACTACAGCAATTAACTATAGCTACAATAAACCAAACTTACTTTCCACTGGAGTATGTGAATGAGCATGGTGATTGTTCACTGGCTGTGAAGGAGTGTCTAATTCCAAAGATCCTAAAAAGAGAGGTACAAGAGACATGCCACCATGAAATGTCACCACAGAATTTTATATGTCAGTTGCTACAGGCAAAGAGTTCCCTTACCAAAAAGACTGGCAAGCTGTGATGTAAATGTCTATCTCATGTTAGCCAGACAAATCAAAGGGTCACCACTGCCAATTCTACCCTACACTATCCTGTCTCTGCATCATGGGAATCCATTTGCCAATATGCACCTTAAATATAAAATGGCTCAAGACATACTAATGTCTACTAAGGGAATTCATCATAGTGGGTTATGCCATATAAATGGATGAAAGGATATTAAACCCCATTACTAGGAAGATCTAAAACACTCAACCTAGTATAACCTTCAAAGACCTTTTAGTAGGAAATTCTAAAGTTCTAGGGGATGGTAATTCTTTGATATTAAAATGACATATAGTGAATACTTCCTAAAAGAAGGTAGGGATTTTGCTTGCAAAAAGTGAGGAATTTAGACTCTCTTAACATCAAGCTTTAAAATATTTTAAGAGAAATTATCTGAGTTGTATTTTTGATCCCTTGAGATGAAATTATGGCAGGGCACAGGATGGAGCAGTTTTTATAACTTGATCCAATTTAGTTTTATATGTCTGTGTCCTTAGAGAGGATGCTTTATTAACCTTCCTGCAGTACTGAATAGGCATGAGTTATTATTCTCAACTACATCAACATTTCAAAAAAAAAGTCAAAACAGCTGCATAGAGTATTTAATTTGTCCTCAAATACTTATTCTCTTAAGACAAGGCACCTTCAGAATAAAAATATCACAAATAAGTTAGATAATTATCTGAAGTGATGGATATATTTTGAATTTAAAAATGAAACTATGTATATTAAAACGGAATAAGTGACTGGCTTCTCTTACTGATCTAGAGTGAGCACATAAACAGATACATAGCCTAACATTATCAAAATCTTTTATATTTACAAGAAGAAACAGGTAATGTATTCTTGCTGTTGAAATTCATCTAACAAAAAGACAAGTTTATTCACTTTAATTATATTCTAGCAGAAGTTGGCCACACTATTAATTTGGTTTTATTAACATTTAGTGAACACCTTCTCTAGGCCTAGCATCACACTATCTAGTTTTTATGTACCTCACCTATTTAGATTGAAAAAGATGGAAATTCGTTAAAAAACAGAAGTCACGCTTCCATTTTTGAGAAGTCTCCTGAATTAAACCCAACAAGTATTTAGATAAATTATAGCAAGAAATTAAATTGAGCCTTGTAAAGAAATATTACCATTACTTTTTGCTGATAAAAGGTTAACAAAGAGTTCTTTAAAAAAGAGGAAATATTGTGGAAGCAGTTAGAATATATCTCAGCACATGCAGTTGAGGAAAAGCTTTGTTACTGGAAGAAAAGTTAACAGCCTTCCTCAAAGTCAACATGCATAAACGGGGAGGAAAAACATCAATTCATTAATGACAGATGGTTCATTTGTTTCTGGATGGTTATTTCTTTACATCTTTTCCTTACCAACCATCTTACTAGTATATGTGTATATTTTAAAAATGAAATGGTGTAATATGTTAATTTTACAAGAAGTGAGATGATATCCTACATTATTCCCCTCAGAATCCATGACTCCAACAGTTACATCTGTAGGGCCCCAAGTTATGCAACCTGGATGCCACCATTCAATGAAGGGGAGTATCTGAAAAGTTTCTGTGGCACAAGTGCCTCCTTAGTGATTTGCACATGTATTGTCCAATATTGATGGAAAACTGTAAATTTTACTTACGCCTCTCTAATATCTCTGTAATTCCAGCATTATCAGCTTCCAGCTCCATTTTAAACTTAGCCAGTTCCTGATCCAGCTTTCTCAAGTGTCGATCTACCTGTTTCAAAGAAGATCAAAGATAACCACCAAAATTTGGGACACTGTTAAAGTGTCAACTTAATGAGGAAATCTAAATCTTTCTTTTAGTGAAACTGCTTAATGTCCTTGGGCAAGGCAGTTAAACTATGCCTCAGATGTTTTGAATTTACCAAATAGGGAGTAAGGCTAAATAATCTTCCAAGCCTCCTCTAAACCATTTTAAGTTTTAAGATACCAGAATCTCAATTTGTAGGAATCTCAATTTGTAGAAAAATGTTCTACCTTCAAATTTCAGAAGACAAAGCTGAGACTTGAGATTAGAAAGGGAGGGGGGACTGGAAGACTGGTAGATTTAAAAAATATCCCCTGTGATTACTCTCAACCTAATCTCCTCTACTTCCAATAAGGCCATCCATAGTGCCATACCATAGTAACTGTTATTTAGAATGATGAAAGAAAGATCTTCAGTCTACAAACAGAGAGGCTATTATATTCCATACATACATTTCTCTAAGCCAAGAAAGCAGACCATTATACTTGTAAACATTTATAAAAAAGGCTCAAATAAAGGGGATTTTACCCAGAAAACTTCATTTTCCAAAAGCCTGATTAAAATGATTTTATTTATAATATTACTATCCTAGTTAAGGTGGAAAAATTCCATTCTCTTATTTTTTTTAAAAGGAGGAAAGATTTAATGCAGCTCACAGTTTGTAGAGGTTTCAATCTGAAATGTTTTTCAATATGTACACTTACTACTATGAAGTGAAATAGGAAAGAACTAATTCTTTGAAAAATATTCTATGAGCTGCATCTTTTTTTTCAAAATCCAGTTTTCCACTGAATCATTTATACTACAAATAATTTTCTTGTGAACATTAAAAAGTGCTATGATATAGCATAAAGCAAAAGGTTTTTGTTTTTTTTGCAGGGTGGGGGGAGGGGTTTGTACCTGGGGATCTAACTCGCGACCTTGCACTTGCCAGGCAGGGCTTACGCCACTGAGCGAAATCCCCAGCCCAAAAGCCAAAGTTTAAATAAGAAGTTCAATTAAATAATGTATGCCTAACATTAGGGACAAGGAACAACATTAGCAAAAAATAGGTTAAACTAGATGCTTATGACGAGGCTATGTAATGCCTAGAGCTTGTGTATTAGCTATAGTTCTGCTCCTCACTAATCTTTTAGGTGGTTATTGCTGCCTCCATTCTATAAGACAAAAAGCAGGTTCAGAGGAGTTGACACATCTGGAATCATACAGCTAAGGCATTACAGAAATAAGATTCCACTTGATCTATCTGTAACAAACTATGCTTTGCCACTTACATTTAACACTTTTCTCTGAAACTGGAGCCGACTGTGTTTAACTCAAAAGTAATGTAATTCAACTTGAAAAACTTCATATTGTCCTATTATTTATATGTTGTATGTTAGCAGCAAACACTGGGGTGTTGGTCTGTTACTTCTTAGTAACTTAAAACCTAGTTTTCCCTCCAACTACACACACAAGTTATTTTTTTAAACTGTGCATGAAAAATATTTAATAAATGGCAATTTAATAGAGTGTAAATGAGTGAATACCAAATGGAAAGTAGCTGAACCACAGAGAAAACGAGGCTTTCTGTATCTTCAAATCCAGATTTTTCACAATAAAGAAAATATTAAAACATCTGGGGAAAGATTTCTTAGGTAAAACATGATGGAAATTAATATATTCTAAATTTATAATTTCTAAAATGGATTAAGCAATTTTTTAAATTTTTTTTTTTAGAGACAGAGAAAGCAAATACAGTGCACATTGGCAGAAGTTGTAAGTACAATATCTAAAACCCTATAAGGCACATATTATAGACACTTGCTCCTATTCAAAGAACGTGCAGGTAATTTAGCATCCTTTAATGGAACCTGCCTTCCAATAATAAAGTATGAACACAGACCTCCATTATTCAAGAATATTTCTTTCATTGTCAAAATTTAATCTCAAGGGAAATCAGAATAAATATTCTAGTTCAAGACACTAAATGCAATGAAAACACTCCAATTACACTAAAACTAAATATGGAACTTCTATTGTGTGTTTGGCACTAGATTAAATGAAGATACATGAATGTGGGAGAATCACTACCTTCACAGAAATTAGAACTTAGCACTTGGGAGGCTGAGGCAGGAGGATCCTTGCAAGCTGAAGGCCAGCCTAGGCAATATAGTGAGGTCAAGGGCAGCTTGAGCTACATCATGAGACCTCATTCAAAAAAGGAACTAGTCAGGATTTATGTAGGATTTTTAACACAATAAACGTTGAAAAAAGACACAGTCACGATAAAACAAGTGAAAGAGTCAGAAGTAGCACACAAAGAAAAAATATAACACTGGACTATGATAGACACAAAGGAGGTATGAGTTAGACAGTAAAGAATGCATTGTATTCAAATAAATGAGACGAGCAATAATGTTAAAGTGTATGGAGACAGAAAGCCAAACAATGCCCTCAAAGAAAGTATGGTGTGGCCTGTAACATATGTAATCTAGACAGAAACAGCATTATAATCTTGATGGGGAGAGTAAGGTTAAGGTGAAATGAAGACTTTCTTCTTTTCAGAACATATATATTCCACTACTTCATTTAAAATTGCTTTATTTTATTAAATACATTACTGATGAAGTATATTACATATGAAAGCATGGGAAAATAACATTTTCATACTAGATAGTTCAGAAAAGGCAATATAATTCAAAGAATGAAAAATTCTAGAAAATTAGTAATTAAAATAAAACAAACAAAAAAAACCACTTAACCACTTTGAGCAGGCCAGATTTGTAATATGGCTTCCAACCATTTTCACTTCTTGATAAAAAAGATTATGACTAGTATAAGCAACAACTAGACAATGAAAATTATTTTTCTTAGATTTACCATTTCTATATTAAAACAAATTAAAAGAAGTCGGGCATGATACTTAAAACTATAAAGCACTAGGGTATTTACACTAACATATATTAAATGGTCATAAGAGTAAACTGAACTTGACTGAAATCTAGTATGTACCTTCCCCCTGGCCACGTGATTCCCTCTATTCATGAAAGGGTAAAGATAATCAATTCTAATTGATTATCATAATGGATTCCACAGCTGTAGAGCAAAACAGAGCCAAGTTATCCTACTGCCCCACACTCACCTGACCTCATCAGACTAATGTAGAGCAGCAAAGGAAGTACTGGTCTAAGAGACATTTCCCACTAGCCATAATTTTCCAATACAAAGTTGACCATAATCTAATTACTGATTTGTTCTCAGTGTAAGTAAGGCTGGGTGAAATACACCCAGATCATAACTGATACTCGTTACAAAATTTAACCTTATTTATACCAGGGTATGTCAGTACCTGTATCCACAAAAGCTTCCTTGTTCTACACCAAATCATATTCTATAACCCCAAATTATAAGTGCTTCAGGTTTAAACTACTATACTTTCTGTGAAATCTTTAGAAACCAAGGAAAATTACTTGTTAATATATTTACGACTATAAAAATTAGAAGTTACACTTGGCCCCTCTGCACAAAACAAACATACATGCATACACACACACACACCTCATCTTTTTGTAATACTTTAATTCCTTCTCTTCTGAATCTCTGAGCTTTCTAATATTCAAAATTTAAAATGTACTATTAATGGATCCAAATTAAAAGTATCTCTATATGATTAACTGCTTCCAAGACAGTCAAATTCAAACATTTAGACATTTGGCCTGCCCTTTCAGAATGAGCAATCGGTTTATTAGGTTCTAAATTTAAATCCAAGGCAATAAGAGATAAATTTCAATCTGAGTACAGATTTGCTTATAGTGAATAAAAGGGGTAAATTGAGGAAGAACGATTATAGCAAAGTATTTCTCTGATAAGTCAGAAAAATGATTCTTTACATTTCTAAATTATATTTAAACTAGATGAAAATGTGACCTATCCTTAGGCATTCACTACTTGAAACTTCAGCACATAAACTACATCTAATCATCCTCCTGAAAGACAGTAAGGACAGCAGACATATCAAAAGGTCAAATCCATATATTTTCTTAATTACAGTATCATATGAAGAATTCTCAAACTTATAGATAAAATGTGAGTCTGAAATACAATCACCTCAAAAACAGAACAGGATATAAAAAAGAAGCAATTCAAAGGTATTGAAGCACTGCAAGAGGCTGCTAAAATCATTCAAGCATTAACTAAAAGCTCAAATTTTATCAGAGCCTATATAAATCAACTTTATTAGCTATGGCATTCTAACACATCCTTAGAATGGTGACATGTGACTAAGGAATACAAAGAAGTATTTAATGACTCTATGAATATCAAGATTCTAGAAGAAAATTATTTTAAGAAAATCAATTTTTATTATTCAAACTTCACTACAAGTACTACAATAAATTATCAATTCATTCTACCAGGCTAATTCCACAAATTTCTTCATCTATTGGTATTACCCATTATGATTTCCTTTCTCAATAAATGAGGTATCAGTGCAGCACTGGTTTTAGGAATAAATCAACTGATTACTGATTTCAAAGGTAAATACAATTTTTAAAAGTAAAAATTACATTGAAACACCATGTCACATAAAACACTGAGGAATGAAATCACACATATCCCTTATCAGAAATGTTTGGCAAATGTTTCAAATTTTTTAATCTTTTTGCATTATTTGCACATACATAGTAAGACATCTTGGATATAGATTCCAAGTCTAAATACAAACTTCATTTATGTTTCATATGTACTTTGCATATACATATAGCCTGACAGTAATTTTAAATAATATATTCACGGTGCTCAAATTTTGACTAAGACCTGTTACATGAGGTTACTTGTGGTGTCTTGTCAACACTCAAAACGTGTATTTTGGAGTATTTCACACTACAAATGCTTAATTGGTAAAGTCCACCCAAATATTCTAATGTCCAAAAACTTCAAATCTGAAACACTTTTGCTCTCAAGTATTGGATTAGAAGTACACAATATAGATTTCTCCACTTGGATGACCACAGCTGACATTTCAGGAAAATTAATTAATTTGACAGGATGATTTTACTTAGCAACCTCCTTACAAACAAATCAATAATTTCTCTAAATTTGACTGCAATTATTTATAAGGCTAATAAAGTAAATTTGTTACTCTCAGTGTAAAATGTTCAAACTCCACAAAACACTGTGGCAATACACACTGCACAAAGCACAAGCATTCTAGGAAAGTACATAATTGTTTCTAGAATTTTAAGAATTATTTATTCATGATGAGTGACGTTGATTTTTTATTTTTGTAGTAACAAATTAATAAGAGTTTTCTCTTAATCATACTTCATTTGAAAATGTACTTAGGGAAGGTCATATATGGATATAAAATCTATGGAAAGTGGGAAGTGAATGACTAAGGTTTGGAAAACCTTTGATTAGAACACCTTGCTAGTCATCTTTGTCCTTCTGTTCACTATTTGCTTAACCTATGTCAGGCTCTGAGGCTACAGAATGATCAAGAACCCTACCAACTCTCATGCATCCTGATCAGGAGAGCTTTGATTTTATGAAAATACTAAGACTTGGGCCAGGGATATAGCTCAGCAGTACAGTGCCTGCCTGGCAAGCGCAAAGTCCTGAGTTCAATTCCCGGTTTAAAAAAAAAAAAACAAAAAAACTAAAACTTTATTGGTAAAAATCAATGGGATATCCAATATGGTAACCATTTTGCACAGTAATGTGCACTTTACACCTGAATAAATCTATTTTTTCAAGTTCTTTAAAAGCAAATCAATTTACAATACAAGATATTTTTAGTTGAAATACTTGAAATACACACATTACTTTGTTTTAAAATCACCTCTTTGCTAAATGGACATCTACAAATACTGTTTTAGAAGAACTTTTAGTCATGTATCAAAAAAGGAAATCTATCAAAATTAAAGAAACTAACAAAATAATGAAAGCAAAAAAAAAGGACACCAAAAAGTTTGACCAAAGACTAGATCTTAACAGAGTGCTGTCTTAAAGTGATTCCATAAAGAAAACTAAATTCATATGAATTACACTACTGTCACCAGCCTTCAAGTTGAACGTTGAAAAAGTACGTATCTGCCGCCCATCCTTGATTGTTCTTGAAATGGAATCAGTCTTGGCACTTTGGACTACCTTTTAAGACACTATCTCTCATCTAGAGCACATCCTTCACCAAAGATGACACCATTAAATTTCAAAGCCATGTTAATGCTTTTCCTGAACCAATAACATATTCAGGTGATTTTTTTCAACAAACATTTATTGTAAGATAACTACAGTAGGTTTTGAACACACTGAAAAGATACAATTCTTAACATAATAAGTAAAACAAATATAAGAACAAAGGTAATTATGTGATTTGATCAATAATCAAATATGAATAATGGGAATTTAGAGATCAACATGATTATGTTGAGGGGCATGGTAACATATAAACTATTAATTATCTAAATAATATTTATTCTCTCCTTTCTCTCTGACAGAAGCCCCATATTCTCACACTTAGGGTGATAATTTGCCCTATTAAATATTTCTCAGCCTTCTTTGGAGGTAGATTCACCCACTATAGGAAGTCAGTATAAGGATTCGAGGAAAATCCTTCAAAGGAACTAACTAAACTACAAAATGTGTCCTTTTGCATAGTTTCCTACAACAATTCATCTACCTGCTTAGAACATACCAGAAGCAGCCTAGGACACTAAGAATGTTGGCGATGTGGTCTGCCTCCTGCAACAGTCACTTGATGTGAGAAGAAAACAAATCCTTTGTTTAAACTACACTTACAAGTGTTTCCTGTTACAAGTAGTCAAACCTCTTCTTTTCAACATAAATGACAAGATCGGTTAGGATTATATTAATAAAGAGCATATGTATGTGCAGGTTACTGAAATGGAGAAAAGTTTATCAAGTAAGCATGAAGAAGAAGCAAGTCACTCCACTTGGAATAATGAGTCACACTCATACATACACTGTAGACCACACACATGCATGCTGCTGAGGGACAGGATGGAAAGGAGATGCAGCTAGAGATCTGGCAAGAAAGAACCAGATCAAAAAGGATGATTCAGGACATGGCAAAACAAATCAGAAGAAAAACACCAAAGAAATTAAGACAGCGGGCTGAATATCTATTTTACGATACAGTAAGGTTAAATTCAAGCATTAACACCAGTTAGAAAAACTACTACGGCCATTCAGGTGAGAAAGGAAGGCACTAGAGGTCCGCAGGCACTAAAAATGACACGAGCAAAGTTTCCAGAGTGAACAGCAATGCTCTAGGTCCTGGTTGGGGTATTAGTTACAAGGATATACATGTTCATCAAAATTAACTGTATATGTAGGATATGTATATTTTATCGTTTCTCATTAACTTTTTAAAAAAATGTGTTAACTGTATTAATGGTTATATACAGACCCCCCCCCCACACACACACACACAAAGCCTCATGCCCTGCCAAATGGGGAATGGGGTTTTGGGAGTGACTAGATCATGGGTGTGTGACAGTGGATAACGGAACTGTGATAACTGGATTAGTTATAGCCTAAATAGAATACAATAGAAAAGTGAGGTCTGCTGCTGCTGCTGCTTTTTTCTACCTGCCCTGCCATGGACTGTTTATCCTCTGCAATGCTCCTCTGCCAGGCTGCCCTGCCTTAGAGCCAGCTGATTATGGACTGAACCATCCACAAACTGTAAGCTAAAACAAACCTATCCTCCTTTAACTTGTGGGTGTTGGGTCTTTTGTCCCAGCTATGAAAGTACCTAAGACAAACTAAAACAGGCTAAATGAATACAGAGGAAAGGATATTACAAGTACTTGGATAATAAAGTGAACAAGACATGGTAATTAGGCAAATGCAGGCAAGACAGGGACAAAGAGTCCAGGATGTCTTTCAGTAACTTAACTTGAATGACAATATAAAGATGTAAAAACACAAAATGGATGCATGGGTAAGAAAAAGAATGAGTCTAAGTATCTTAAATTTTAATAAACTGAGTTCCAAGGCTTAAGGATTCTCAGATAAAATAAAAAGACTCAGAGAAAAAGTCTCAATTTGAGAAATAATTAATGTATATCTGTTAAAACTAGGAAAATGCATGAAAATATAATGGACAAGTCTTGCTCAATTTTGGTGGTATACAGAGATGGGGAACAAAACTGCATTTGACAGAATAATTCACTGTATGGCAATTCATATTCCTGGCCCTCTGGATTGGAAATAAAAGAGGAGACGAAAATTTCCTTTACATGAGAGCACTTGAAGAGTAAGAAACATCATAGGTCAAGGATAAAACCTGAGGAACATCGCCATGTGACCTACAGGCAAGGATAGTGAGAAAGGCCACAAAGATGTAGGAATCATATTAGAGCAATCAGATGATAATACATAAGCAAGACTGCAAGGAAAAACAAGAATGGTAAAGTGTTCATTTTCCTGAGTCAGTTTAAGAAAATTAAAGAGTACTCAGTGTATAAAGTACAAAGAAGTTTATCAATTTAGTTTCAGAGAATTATATAGAATCCAATCACCAAGGATTTAGGTTTAAATTGAAGGTTAGGGAATGTCAAGGAGGTTGAAAAAGAATAAAAGTGGAGTAATATTCAGAAGAATACCTCATCCTTTGAAAAAAGAAGTAGGACAATAAGTACAGGTTAAGACATGGGCCTTTGCGCAATTGTTAAGTAGAAAATTTCCCACCAAAACCCCTCAAAACATATTAACAATGCAAGGCAAAATAACAACTGGAAAAGGGATATTTGTGTAATGTGTGTGGCACTGGGAGGAACAAAATTCAAATACAAGGGCTAACAGAGTCAAACATAAAAAGCCCATTAATAACAAAAAATTATGAATTTGTAGGGGAACCAATGTCACAGCTACATGATTTCTCCGAGTTTTTCTAGTGACTTGTGATAACTGATGATTTTTTAGAGCAAATAAAAATTCATCCTATGTTGCCTATGGTATGGAAGATACTAGTAAAAAGTTCAAGGGCTCAACTAGACTCTTGCTTAGGAAACATAAAAAATAAAAAGGTTGATAAAGTGGTAAAAATGAATTAACAGATACAGAAGGAATTTCAGAGACAGAAAAATCCCAAGTGATGATCGAGTTCAGTATGTATCTATGAAGGAAATCAGAATTTATAAAAAGTAGGTAACTAGAAAATAAGATGATTTCACAAGAGAATAATTCTGAATCATGTGCAAGTATCCTAATAAATGGAAGGGACTGATCTATAAGCCATTAAGTAACAGTGATAATGAGAGTGGATGATAATAAAGATGATGAAGTCTCAAAGCAGGGTTTTTTTTAAACTGATAAATTAGAAATTGTATGATTATAGGTTACCATGTGATATTTCAGTACATATAACTATTTTATAATATTCATAAAGGTAAATACAGCTATTTCCTCATATACTTCTGTATAGTAAAAACATTCAAAATGTCACATTTCTTTATGGTAAAAAACATTCCAGATCTCTTCTTCTATCTTAAAAAATGTATGTATCACGCTACTATTAGCTACTGTCATCCTACCATCCTATTGTGTAACAGGACACTAGAAGGCCCTTCTCCTAACTATAGCTTAGTATTAACTCAATCAACCTTTCTCTTCCCTCTCTCCCTTCTTTATTCTCTCCTGACTAGTGGCCACTATTCTATTCTCAACGTCCATTAATTTACACTCCACATGAGTGAAGTCCTGAAGAGAGAGATTTTTACAAATACAGTCACCTGAAATAGCAAGTTTTTTTAAAAGGGCAGGAAAAAATTTAAAAAGAGGGGAAAAAAAAAGAGACAAAACAAAAGGCAGCCCTAGAGATAATAGGAAAGTGAGAGAAAACACCTTCAACTTGACAAGACTAAAAGAGAGGCAGTGGCTTTGGGAAAGCAGAAAATTCCAATACGGAACATAAAATGGATCTACTTTATAATGAAGAAGGTAATGTTTTATACATATACATCACACAGACTCATGTGTATATATTTATGCACAAATATGCTAATAAAGATATAAATACTCTTATTTTATAATAAGGAAACTGAGGTTCAAGATTAAATAACTTCCAAAATCATGCTGCCAGTGAAAGGGCTGAACTGGGCTTTGTACTCCCACCTTATGGATCCTGTGTGAATGCTCACCTTTTACTACATTAATTATATTTATTAAATATATTAGCTCACCTTTTTGCTATCTCACGCTCTGGTCTAGGTGATTAATCCCCATCAAAGAAAAAACTTAGTTTTTACTTTCATTCTGTTTATGCCATTACCTCTGAATAAAATGCTTTCTCCTCATTACAATCTCTAACAGCCCCTAATCATCTAAAATTCATCACCAAATAACTACATGACATAATTCAGTTTTTCACCAGATACCCTTAATACTCTACTCCACTGATTCATACTTGTTATATTTTCTGTACAGGTTGTCCACTTGAATTAATAGATATTTCTTCCCAACTAGTTTACTAGTACATGCAAGACTGAGACTGTTTCTAGAATTTACTTTTTATTTTTTCATTATACTCAAGCAAAACCATTGTATCAGGAGCACTATGGATAAAAACTAAGGTTCATGGTTCATAAATAACACAAGAACATATGTACACATATTTAAAAGCCAACATAAACATTAAATATTTTTCTAAATACATGAAGTTATTTTTATTAAAGTTATAACAAGTAGTAAAGTAACACAATATTAAACAAGGAAAACAAGCAAAGAGCTATAGAATTAAAAAGCATTATAACATATGAGGAAGTATGTTACTAAACAAATTAGCTTTAGATCTAAGTGCAAAAGACTTTTACGTTATAAACATAATTCAAGACTCAAATAATCAAGTACTTTTTTGTTTTTATTCTAAAGACACTGCCTAAAGACAGAGTAGATTGTAGCTATTCCTTTTCAGAACAAATACATGAGTAAAGTACCTAGATTATTACAGCCATTAGAATATTTTAAATATACACACAGTAAACATTCTCCATAGCGGCTACATGACACACATTTTGAATTTAGCATCAGCATTTATAATACACACCATGTAAGATGTGTATCTTTTTATGTTGTGGCTTGCTCACAGATATTTACTTGATATGCACTTGCTGAGTAAGAAAACTGTTCTTAGAAAAGACTGAAACATAAGAGATGAAATCAGTAAGGTAAAGTCAAACAAGTTAGTGTTTGTTTTCTGCTATAAATTGCTTTAAGACCAAAAAAAAGAAATTATCAACTAAAGTATACATTTAAAAAGAAAAAGATGCTTCACATTAAAGAAGTACCAGAATGACATCAATTTAAGAAATATATATTAGATATGTCTTCTTGGTGATTTCAATCTTTTTTAAGTACTCCTGCAAGAAGGAAGCTTTTAAAAAAAAAATGCATGTAATCTAATGCTTCCTGAACATCTTTGCCACCTGATAGCTGACAACTATTTATCGACATCCCTTAGGTAAACACTGATTCCAATGATTCTTTTCCTTCTTTTAATCCAACTATCAAAAAACCTCAAAAGACTTTTACATGTACTTTACTACGGAAACAAATTCAAAATGTTCTAATAGGCAAGTAAACACACTACTTTAAAAGTTTAGGATCAGTAAAATAAAGTCAAGTCTTGCATATCTATCTATTTATCCATCTATCTATCTTACAGCAGTATAATCTTGGCTAAATAAAAAGTTCCAGACCCTGTAACTAAATATTGTGGATTTTTTTTTAATGTTTATTCCTCAAAGAAACAAAAAACAGATACTGAACTCTCAAATTCAATGTGCTCAACAAAATAATACTTTGGTTTTAATCTATTCTTCCTATATAAGCCACCAAATTTAAAATGTAACTAATAATTCAAGTTCTTATACAGCATTGTGTATGCACATGAATTTTACTTACCAAGTCATATATCTGGTTTGCCAACTGCACTTTCTCATCTGCATCTTCCAAAGCTTTATAATAATCCTGAATAAAAACATTGTCATTTTAGGAGTTAATAATCGTAAATATGCAAAGAACATTTAACTGCATTCATTATCACACCTTGTCATCACTGTCAATCATCCAGTATTAGTAATAAAATACCTCTTAGAAAAAGGGTAAAGTTGGAGGGAGAATCAAAAATTATACACAACAGCCAAGAATTAAAGCAATGTATTCTGTATTCTTAGAAAAGATTATATGTATTTCAAGTCTAGTTTTACTAGGAAAAAGTTATATGAGCTAATGAATAGTATTTCAAAGAAAATAAAATGAACATTAATAAAGATTTATCTAAATGTGTAAAGCACATTTATGTTCCATTAAAAAAATTTGTTGTTGTTCTTTTTTTTGGTACCAGGGATCAAACTCACAACCTTGCACTTGCCAGGCCGGTGCTGTGCTGCTGAGCTAAATCCTCAGCCCCTGTTTTTCTTTTTGAGACAAGGTCTAGCTATGTAGCCCAGGTTGGCCTGAACTAATGGCAAGACTCCTGCTTCAGCCTCCTGAGTGCTGGAATCATGGGTGTGTGTCACCCCACCTGGTTGAAAACAAACTGTCATAAAACCAAACCTATAGAAAAGACCCTATTCTATACATCCTTATTATCCAAGTGTCCTATAACTTCCATTTTAAATTAGATATAAATTCATACAACTTAACATATATTGTAGATTTCTCAACAATGTAAAACAAATTAATTTTTTAAAAAAAGAGAAACAAAGATTCTATTGTACCAGACTTTGGAGTTATACTGGAGTTGGACAACACAAAAAACTTGATAGTTAAATAAGCAATGCCTTTAGGAAGTATATATGTGATGGCTATATTCACACACACCTACCTGGGTCTCTAGGTATCTTTCAAGGCAGGGCTACTTGTCTTAATAGATTCTGATTTTCTTTTTCTCCTAACAGAAATAATCTTCCCTCCACATAGCAGAATAAATAACATAACTACTGAATTTGCAGATTCTAAATTTGTTTCTTAGTCCTTGAACAATTACATGAAGATTGGTGTAGGAAGGCATTATTTTTGAGTGATAGTAAAAAAAAAAACAGTCCAATGTCAGATAGCTAAATGGCAATGTCATGAGCAAACCCAAGTCTTTTAAATTATTCTGCCAAACCTACCCTTGAACAGACTACATCATACCATTAAAGCAAACCTTGGATTGGGATCTAATGCCCATTATAATCTGGAAGAGACCTCTATTTCCCATAAAACTACTACAAATTCAAAGAATTCTGTACTTCTAAGTCCAATTAATGCATAAATTTAGGTTTTAATCTGACTTTTAAAATACTTGCAATTCTTAAGAACTGTTCTGTGTACCCACCAACTCAGGCACTTAGAAATACGAAAAATATGTTCAAGATCTTCTGATTGTCTTCCCAGTTTGTGGCCCAAATTGGAAAACAGTATTATATCTCTAAAGATAAGACAATTTAAAATATACAATCAATAAAAACAAATTAAAAAGAGGAAGGGAAGTATTTATTAAAAGTCCCATAGTTCTCTAGGAGGGTAACAATTTTTAAAATTACCAGTATCCTTCAATGATTAAAAATTCCTATGTTTGAAAGTAGAAAATACATTACTTAAACTCTAAAGAGCTGCTGGTAACTTTTCTTTATTTCACTATCATAAATCAATTTAACTTTGAAGTATCTTGATCAGAGGATCCTAATATTTATTGATAAATCATCCAAAATGCTCCACATACTTTTTTGATGGATGCCATCTGTTCTTCTCTCCATTCAGGTTTATTTTTCTTTGCATTCATAAAGAATTCACTGACTCTTTGTTCTAGCTGATCCATCGCATCTGATATACAAAATTTTGTATTTAGATAAACAAACTCACAAACAAAATATATATGCTTTGAGTAAGAAAAACATCTGACAACATATACTGTACCATTTCATTGGCCATTTACAATATAATACCTTAATTACCTTAGTTTGTTGTTTTTGTTAGCTCAAATTTTTCTAACAATCCAAGTAGAATCCATAACATAGGATATATATCATAGTTTCTGAATAGTATCATAGTTTTTGAATAGTATAGCTTTGGGGTCAAAGCTAATGGTATTAAGTCATCTGAATTGACAAAAAACAACTGCTTGTTGAAAATACCAGTAGATAACCTCATGTTTCTTTTAATAAAAAAAAGTGATTTAAAAAGATTTTAACTACTTGCTTCAGTATTCAGCACTCCACCATTTTACACCACAACTGAAAGGAGCTTGTGCAACTCTTTATCCACTTAATGCACTACTCATTTACAAGACTTTTCTAAAGGATATAACAAATATAATTATCTTATTGAACATCAGCTGAAAAAAGAAAAATAAAATGGATTACGTTGTTATTTCAGTTGGAAAAAAAATCTCTTAAAGATCTTCAGTACAAACACATAGCTTTAAAAAGACTCTGAAACATCCTAAAGTTAATTTTAAAAAATATTTTCCTTTATTTAAGCATCTCCTAAAATTTGATACACTGATCTATTTTGTTAATCCATAATACCTCCTAACTTTAAAAAATTCTAGTTACTGTAAAAATTTAATGTTTAAAAAATTGCAATCCATATAATCTACAAATTGTAAAAATTTTTCATGATAAAGTTTAAAAGGACAGTAATTCTTTAAGTAATGCCTACCTTGTCTCAGATATCATGCATTCTAATTCATCCATAATATTTTAAATCTCAAATGATTTTTTTCTTACAATGAAAACTCCTCAGACATAGTAATGCAGTCATATCAATGAGTAAATTAATACCATCCTAAAATAAACCCAGGTCTACCTGACAACAAAGTCTATGATCAGTTCTGGAGAGAATACTACTTCAAGAAATCTTTGCACGTTTCAACTCTATTAACACAGATTGTGAGGCAGTTGGAAAACCACATACAAGATATGATCAAAATATACAGCAAATGCCTAAATTAAAAAGTTATTACAGTAAAAGACATTGCAATTACTTCCCCTTTAATATCCTCCTCCTCACTTGAATACACACTTATGCTAGCATTCTTGATACTTCTGAGGTACTTCTGGAAGCCCTCTTCCATGAGTATTTCCGAGGTTTTATCAAAAATAAGATGAATGCTTTTATTGAGTACCATCCAACATAAAGGCAGGTTTGTAAAAACATTTCAGCGCATCTTCACCCACCACATTCACTTGATCTGACACTGTGAGACTTCTAGCTCTTCCTCAAAGTCAAAATGATCACAAAAAATAAACACTTTGAATTGATTCGGGACATCAACACAACTATAACACTGCAACTGACACACTCCTGAAAGAGCACTTATAAAACTGCTTCAAAAAAGCAGCAATAATGATGAGAGAAAACAATATATTCAAGGTAAGAAGGGATTTTTTTGAGAGGGATTATTGGCAATATGTGTTTCACTGTAGTAAATTTTTAAATTTAAACACTCACCATATTTTTCGATCACAACCCATATAGAATTCAGACTTGCACACTACAACAGGCTGATGACAAGGTGCCCCAAGAACTTGGCATGACGCTGAGAAAAGTATATTCATGAACAAAAGATACAGATGTAAATGTATTGTGGGAGGAATGAAAATGGTAAAGTTCCCAGTTATCAGAAGTGGTTCCTTAGCTACCTACTTTCATTCCTTGCACTGTGAAAGAGAGGCTAATTCTGGGAAAAAGTTACTCAACTACGAAGTTATCAGAGAAAGAACAAAGCACAGCAATGGCCAAAATTTTGCTCATAATATACAAGATTTCCATAAAATCTTATTTCCCTTATTCATTATGAGAAAATGATCATGTTGCTGACAACTCGAAGTGTAATTTTCAAAATTCAATATGCCAAGTTCACCAGGGTCTCAAAATACTCACATTAAAGCCCGCCCTGCTTTTTATCCTTAAACAAATTCAAACAAAATCCAATTGAACGAAAAGTACGAAAGCTGAAATTTAAGTTGGATACGTAGAGCTCAAGTGAAAACCTTCTCAACATTCAGACTGATTTCCATCAAAACACACCTAGTATCCACATTCTCAATGAAGGTACAGAAGCATTTTTTTGCACGATACTGAATTGGAGAGAGGAATAAACGTGCTTTAAAGCCTCCTTCTCTCACAAAAGCCCCAAGAAAAGTAGCGTGGGAGGAAAATCAGCAGCAATACAGCGCTGCCCAATCCTTGTGACAACTCCTTAGGTGACCCAGAGCAGTCAAAGCGCGCCAACACTCGCTAACGTGGTGGCCAGGAAGTTCAGGGCTGAGCGCGCGCAGCGAACTAGAGTGAATGCGCCGACTTACTCTGCACCTGCAGGTCCATCTCGCGCATCTCCGTGAAGCGGTCCCTCAGGTCCATTGGAAGTTGCTCAATCACTGTCAAACAGAGTCCGTCAGAGGGGCGGGGCCAACGGCAAATTACGGGCTTACGTCACTGCGTGCGTGCGTGCGTGCGTGCGTGCGTGGGGGGGCGAGCCGGCAGCTCACAAGGAGGCTGCCAGTTACCGTGAGAAAGAAATATCCCCCGCCTCCCCCTCCCTCCCGCCATCCTGCTTGCCCGTCCACTCTCGCTCTCGCCCGCCCACAGGTCCCACAGGCGGCCGCCGCCAGTGCCACGCACTCACTTTCCAAATAGTCCTCTAGGTACAACATCGCGGCCCTTAGAGCTGGGGGAACGAAGGGATCCAGGGGTTTATTTGTGTCACTCGCTGTCGCCGGAGTTTTGTCCCTTCCAATATGGCGCCTCCGCTAGCAGCACCCGCTCGACTCCGGCAAAAAAAAAAAAAAACAAAAAAAAAAACCACTTTGGCGCCTGACGGCGCTTGCCTCACTGCCGCCCGAAGCTGCCATTGGCTGACTGGATCGGTGACGTCACACGTACGGCGCTAGTCCCCGCTCCTTACTGGGAAGTGTAGTTTTATTCCGCAGCTGTTGGGATGGCAGCGCTGGTGACTCTGCGCGGGAAGACTACAAAAACCAGAGGCCATCGCGGGCGTGGCGCAAAAGAATCTGAAATGCGGTGCCTCTGTTTATTTGTTGATTCTTTGCATAGGGTACGACGGGAGTTGTATGCGCCTGGAAGACACAACTGGGAACAACTTTTCACCTGTTCTGTTATGATTCCATGTCCCGGTGTTTGTGAGTCGTGGGTTTCAAGGAATACTAGGCAAGTAGTAAAGATTCTAAACGCTAGAATGATCAGAAAGTTCGGGCCATTTAAAGTGTTCAAAGCAGAACTCTGCTGGAATTTGTTCTCAGTATTCACTCCTAAAATACAAATGGGACATCGGATTGGGTTCCTTTGAAGACTGTATCCTGAGACTGGAGTGGATATGCATTTACCTGACTAAAAGAGGCTCAAGTAGTCCTCAGTAGGCGCTTGCAGTCTCTGCTCTGGTTATTCAATGCATCTTGTCATTATAATGTACCATTATATATACATAAGCACCCACACCCGCGTCCCCCCAAAAAAGTGGCCAATCATAATTACTGACGAGAACCTTAACATCAAATGGGTTGTGCTAGTAATAACTTTAGGTTATGTGACTAAACAGTCTGTGTTAGAGGTCTGTGGACAATGCCTTTTTTTATTTTTTGACTTTCCCGCAGATGCTTATCAGTGATGCATTTAATATTTCACTGCTGGTCTTATTCTTTGTTAAAAATCCTTACCCTCAATAAATATCGTGTATTGTTATTTTCTACTTCAATCGCCTCATCTTTCGGAGAAATTTGTTCCTTAGAAGATTTGTAAGCTGTCTTTAAGACTTTTATTTTGACTTGTATTTCTTTTAATTTACCTTTTATATGTCACTTCTCAAAAGCTGCAAATATTTCTTGGAGAAGTTCTGTTCTCTTTTTAACCCATTTTAAAATTTCTTGTACAAGTCGAACGGTCTACATTCTTTTTTTAAAAATTAAGTCCAGAACTGAAAATTTTAGACGTTTTTGTATATTATTTCTTTAAAAATAGAGACTTTTGCTCAAGGTGGTTATTTCCTTCTAAATTGTGGTTTTTCAGTCTGAATGCATGTTTCTGGTGGTGTAAATGTGAGGATTCTTTGAGGCTGTAGTTAAAATTGAGTTTTCATAGAGCGTATGAGAATTTGCTTCTGTGAGTTGCTTGGGGACACCATCCACCTTAGGGCTAGATTACATTTTTCAGTTGAGGTTTATTGTATTGAACAAACAGATTGAATTTGAACCTCTAAATCAAATGTCTTGTTATAGTTTCTCAGAGGAGATTTTTTTCTTTTTCTTTCAATTCCAAGATAGACTTGTTCCTTACTGACCTTTGTGTATATGAGATTTTTCTGCTCATTCACCTTTGCACAGGGAATATAGCTTTTGGGAATCCCAAATGTTGTCACTGATTAAACTGTTCCTTTTAAACTGGCTCTTGGCTTTATCTTTTGATCTGGAATACTACACAACCATCAAAACAAGAACTCTAAATGTCCAAAATTTGATGATAATCTGAACAAAAGCCCACTTAGCCTCACATTTACCACCACCCCCACCCCCCCCCACACCTTTTATGTCCCCTGTTGAGATTTTTTTTCAGGTCCTACTAGGTCACAAATATATTTCATTTTTTTAAAATATTTGATTTTTTAGTCTAGAATTTTTAGTTGCTTTCAGCAAGTGGCTCATTCAGAATAGCTAATCTGGCATGCTATCAAAATAAAAATATTTCAATGTAAACTGAGTTTCAGGGAGTGTTCTATATTAAGTAAAATGAACTAATTCTTGATCTAGTCAGTGTGCACACACCCCCCCCCAGAGAAACCAAAAATAAGATATACATACTGTATATTTTAGCTAATGAACAACTCTTATTGCTCAACTATCTATCAGCTTCACAAAATCCTACTTGCACATGCATGTGAGAGCTTCTAGCTTTAGGTCATACAGTCAATGCCCTTTGGAATAATTTTCTGCTAACTTGTTTCTGAACAGTACCTCTTATATTCAGGGAAGGCTATCACTGTATTATATGCCTATCTTTCCTGATTACAGCTTATTGTTTAATCAGAGATAGACCAAAAGCAGGCCTATCACCTGCAGACTCTTTGGATTTAAAATTAAAAATGAAGAGACATAGACAGATAGCACTGAGACAGAGCTGCGTTAGTTTCAGCACAAAAAAAATATGTTGCTAAAACTCCCAGAGAGGGTCTAGTGTTATACTTGCTTTTCTCTACTTTCTGTGTCACTTTGCCTAACAACAGTTGTATAATCTTAAACTTATTTTACCACAGCACCTCTGTTTCTTGGTATAAATGGGAAATAGTAATTAAGCCCCTGGAATGATGGATTAAAATTATACCATCTATTCAAACATTTAAATTGCCTGGTAAATGTTATGATTCAATAAATATGAGAGACTGTTGCCATCATCATTAATATCCAATGTCTCTTCTAAGTTGTCTGTATTGCAGGGACTCATTTGTGCCTATTCTTACTTCTCCCTTGTACCCCTTTTTTTAAAGCTTGTTACTATCAGAACTCCAGTATTTTCTCACCTCTGGGTATGATACTGCACTGGAAAACAAGAGAGAAATGGGCACAGGTAAATCTGTGTGAGACTACTGCACATAAGACTACTGTCTAAGTAGAAGGAGTTAGAATTAGGGAACAAAATCGTAAGTGGAACTAAAATAGTCATGGTTTACCAATGTTCAAGTGAAAGAGGAATTAAAATTCTTTATATAGTATGTCCTCAAAGGAATCCTTATTTGACATCTTAGGGTTGTATGTTAAAACTAAAACCACCATTTTAAAACCTATAATAAAAAATTTAAATGAAGTTGTTTTTAATTTTATACCAGCCATTATATTCTTTCTGACATATATATGTGAGCATATATATACGTATATATATGCTAGTAAAATATTATCTGTACATGAGCCCTCTTTCTAACTTTATACCTTTTAAATCTATCATTTATTGAATCAATTATAAGCAGCCTCAGTTTTCCCTTTACACATCAGTAGATATTTTCAACTTTTCCCTCTCCTAGTGTCCACTGAACAGACCTATCTAAATTACGGTTCCAGGGTGTTAGTGATGGAGAACCTGAAGTAAAAGAGTACCTAGTTACCTTCTTGTTGCTAAAACACAGTACCTGACAGCACATTTTGAAGGAGGACACCACATTTCTTTGTTTGTTTTGGCTCACAGTTTGTAGAGGTTTCATTACACTATTGACTGACTACAAGGCAGGACAACATAGCACAGGGGAATGGCAGAGAATTGCTCACAGCATGGAGGTCAAGGAGCAGAGACAGCGATCAAGGGGTGGGGGCCTTTCAGACTACGCCCCCACCTCCTTCACTGGACTGCACCTCTCAACATCACATTTAGCTATAAATTCATCAGTAGACTAATCTCGCCATGATCCATTCACTTGCAAAAGCCCTAGCAATAAGTGCATGAGGAGACATTGAGGGGACATCTAGATACAAAGTATAACGTGAGAATAGGAGAAAGACGTCTAACGGGAGGAAAGTTGAGTGGTTTTCACTGTACAGATTCAGTAGATGAGAGAGAGAGGATAGTAAGATGGATGGTCAATTACCCGGATACTAAGCTGTCACAACCATTCGATCAATAAAAGGAAAGTGTATGTGAAATATAAGAAAAACACTTCAAACTAAGAGAATCAGTTCCCTAGATTATAAAGAATAATGTCAAAGTTGAGAAGTGAACAAGGGAAGAAGTCGAGAGTCCTTGGCTTATTGGCCCTAACTATTGAGAATGTTCTTCTTTTTGTTCTTGGACTTTTTCAGTACTAGAGGTAAGAGATGGACCTTGCACATGCTGACCATGTTCTGTACTATTGAGTTACATCTCAAACATCAATTGTATGGAGTGAAGATATTGCAAACCTATCCAGTGCTTTTAAGAAGCTAAAACATAACCATCTGGAAATAAGCTGGTAATCACAAAGGCCTACTTCTGTGAAAATATTTGGGAAAACAAGAGCTTGCTCTACAGTCACTTGAGACCATGGGTGAGATCAGTCAAAAGGAATTGAGTCCTTAAATCAACAGCACACTTGGGCATGAAGTCGATATTCAGACTTCTGACAGAGTACCAAGGTAAAAATTGACCTGGCTTAGTGGATTAGCTTTGCATTACTACTATGAAATGCCCAAGGCAACTAACTTCATAAAGAGTAAGGTTTTATTTAATTCATAGTTTAGAAGGTCAAAGTACAAAATGAGGTAGTGCAGGCAGTTTCCACCTCTGGTGAAAGCGGCAAAAAATAATGGCCTAAATGAGTATTTAAATTAGCAGTTACATGTTGAACTGGAGCAGAGAGAAAAAATAGAACCTCACAGTCTCCTCAGAGGTTGGTCAGCACCTCCAATGACCTAAGGACCTGCTATTAGGCCCCTTTTGTTAAATGTCCATAGTTCCTGCCAATACCACCACCCTGCAGACCAATTCTTTATTGTAGTGAATCCTTGGGAAAACCCTTTGATGACACCCAAACCATAGCACCTAGTGAAACAAGAACATGCACAAGGAAACAAATACAGTATTATAACACCTATTAAGATTGCTTCTCATCCGGTGACACAAGAGACAGCAACTTATGTGGAAACTGAGCTCACATTCAAATGTTACAAACATGGAAGAAATGATTCTTCAGAGACTGTCAGCAGATTCAATAAACAGATTCTTAAATTATAAATTAGTCATGATTGATGAAATCAAGTCAGAAAGAACCAGTAATACAAAATAGGAAATAAAAAAATTGCAAAAAATTGGAGAATCAATTAGGAAATTCTGATACCTGATTGATAAGGGGCCCTGAAAGAGGGAAGAGAAAATAAAAAAGAATGAAGATGCAAAAGAATATCTGTATTCTATGATGACAATAATAAGTACAATTATTATGACAGATACAGGAGAAAGGCTACCTTTGGGAAAAGTGGAATAACTGAGTATACTTGGAATCCTTTGCTGATAGAGACTGTTTTTTATGCACTGTTCTACTGTTATCATGTGGAAGACACTTGAGTCATATTTGTCTTATGACACAGTTTTATATGACTTTTTTTTGAATCCTACCTGAGTTTGAATTCTGTCTCTATTATTTATTCATATGATCTAAGCCAAGTTGCCCATGGTCCCTAAGACTGTTATCATTCATGAAATGAGGATAAAGAGGAGTCCATACTTGTACTATAGGATTGTAGCAAGGCTTGAAGGAGATAATGTTTAAGAGTGCCTATGACAGTGCCCAGTACACAAATGAAATCATGAAAAAGTGTTTGTAGATTTGATAGTTACCATCTAGTAAGTAACATACCAAAGGCACTACAATGGAAGCTGTCAACTCAGAGTAAGAAAATAAGATTATGTTTTGTCTATAGAGGACTTAGAAACAATAATAAAATTGAACTTATAGTCTGCTTTTTATTGGCACCATGTATCAGGAATTCTAAATAATGTCAGATATTAGCAACTGTGAGACTACTTGTTCCCAGTAAGTAATGGATTGGAAATAAAAACCAACAGTATAAAGGTTATAATGATAAAGACAGACATGAGTTATTCCAGTTATATCTTTCTATGTGATTGCTTAGAGTTTTTAATTAATATTTTAAATTTAAAACAAGGAAACAGCTGCTAGATATAATACTTTGTCATATGCAAATTTTACTTTATACATGAAACATTTAATTTATACATGAAACACATTTCTGAATTTGAAAAACATCTTGCAAATTGAAATGTATTATTTTAAAATTATTATTCTAGTTTGTTATTTAATTGCTGTAATTTTAATATAGTTATGCATTAGTAATAACAGCAGTTTTTCTGCTTAAAAAATGCTTAGGTATTCACTATGTGAAAGCTAAAAAGGTTTACCTTGTAGATGTAGAGAAGATCATAGTGGTCACTATTATGGCTTCTATCTTATGTGTCCCCCAAAGCCTCATGCACTCATAGCCAGGGCTTTGCAGAGGTGGTGTGTGAATATGGATTATGAGTGTGATAACTGGTATGATAACTGGTGATTGGATTAGCATAGTTCTGGGTGTGGTTAGGTGGATTTGCTGAAGTCTGTCTGAACACTCACCCGGAGCGTGAATGACACCAGCAGGTTTGTAGTCCTCACTGCTGCTTTTGCTTCCTGCCTGCCCTACAACAGACTGTTTCTCCTCTGCCACCCTGCCCTGCCTCATAACCAGCTGACTGTGGACTGAAACATCTACAGACTGAGAGCTGAGATCTGAGAGCTAGAAGCTTTCCTCTTTTAACTTGTGGTTGTCAGGTATTTTGTCTCAACAAAGAGAAAATAACCAAGATAGTCACTAAAGACTAGGAGTGGTAGGTAGGATGAGGAATAGAAGTAGAAATTAGATAATGGAAACAAAATACAGTTAGACACAAAAATAAGTTCTAGTATTCTGGCATAGTGGAATAATATAGTTTACAACAGTATATATCTCAAGATATTTAGAAGAAAGGACAGTCAATTCCAACACAAAAAACCTTAATTATCCTCATTTGATCATTACACATTACATGCTATTGAAGTATCACATTGTACTCTATAAAAATATATGTGATATGTATCAATTGAAAATAAATATTACCAAAAATTGTTGAAATCTATTTTGAAAGATGAATCCTTTACATTTTCACTGTTAATTATTCATTACATCTATGATTATATTATAAAATTTAGAAAAAATTAAGCCATCTGAATTTCTTTTCTATTACAATTGATCTGATTTAATGATTTTTCTTTTTGTTCTTGTTTTTTGGTGCTGGAGATTAAACCATGGCCTCATGCATGCCAAGCATGTGTTCTACCACTGAGGTATTACACCATCCCCTAATCTCTTGATGATTTTTGAAAATCATTTTCAAAAGAGATGTATATTAAGGAAGTGATTTGCTCCAAGTGTCAGATAATTTAGGTACATTTGTTTAAGTGTTTCTCATAGGAAGGCATAAATTTATTTATGCAAAATAATATAATTGTAATAATTTCTCTGTGTTTGATTTTTGAAAGCCTTATGGTCTTTCATTTTTGTGAGATCACATACGTTAAAAAAAATCAAGCATCTTCTCTCAATGATGCAGTTTGAAAATATTTGCACAACTAAAAGAATTTTTTTAACACTGTTGGAGACCCTCCAAAAATTTTACTTTTTCTTTTTGTCTCTCTTTTATCATACAGGTGTTCTATCATTTTGATATGAAAAGATGTTTAGCAAAGTCAAGCTGTTTCTTATTTTTTATTTTTAACTTTTCTTTAATGAATCCAAATCATTGGATACTTAGAAATCCTTATTTTGCTATTGATTGGGCTACTCTTACTGTTCAGGAGCTGAAGTGTGAAAGTATGACAACACAGTTATTTATTTATTTATTTATTTATTTTTTACAACCTGCCCATAAGTATCTTATAAGGCTTTCTACATTGCAGTAAAGGACATCCCTCCCCAACTAATTTGAGTTTCTCAAAGACAGAGACCATGTTTTCTGCATCTGTTGACCAAAAAACTGATGGATAATATGACTTGAATAAAGATGTGCTGAATTATTGAATACATGAGCAGTAGACACAAGTTTAAAAGTTTTAAAATTTAGACAAGTGAGGAAAACCGAAATTCTCATGGTTGCTAATTATTAAGCTCAATGAAGAATATGCAATTCCATTGGTCATTCAAGTAATTGGACTAAAATACTGAGAATAATTTTCTAAATTGAAATCTATGAAGAATTTTCAAATACAGGAGTAGATCAGTTCTTTCTTAGTAATTTTTAATTAACTTGCTTGAAAAGTTAGGCATAGGGGAAATGAAAGTAATATGGTAATTTCTGATGCTATATTTTTTTAAGAGTAGAAACATTTATTGGGAAATAGAGATGGGGAATAGGGATAGTTTCTGAGAGACAGGAGGAAATCAAAATGAGTTGCCAATAAGCCCACTTCTCAAAGGAAGTTTTATAGAGCAAAATCACAAGGTGAATACAATATAAGTCAAAATTACGATCAACTAGTAAGATTACAAGTATAGTAACTTAGGTAATATTGATCCAATGTTAACAAAGGTATATAGATGACATGATTAATCTTTGTTGATAATCTGTCTTGTCTTTAGTTTTAGTAAATCTTAGTCTCAGTCTTAGTCGTAGAGGGTGGGAAAGGATGGCTCACCCCTAATGAGATAATAGTTTATTTATATAGAAATCTCAGAAGGGTGGTAACACTAATCTCAAACTCCCCTTTATCTATTAGGAAAGTGTGTAAATCTGGCCATTGTGATTTTAATCTTCTTCAGATGCACCTCGAGCCACAGTTTTGATGTGTTATCATCTTTTGCACTGACTGCCTCGAAGGGATAGCCCTGTTTGATTGCCTATGACATTTTTACTTAACTTAGCTGTCTACAATATTACCTGCTCTGAAAAACTATCCCTAACTTTGGTTAGGGGAAAAGGGACATAGTATCTATCTAGCTGCCTTGAATGCTCTATATTTTGGAAAATCCTTTGAAGTTATAAATGTTAATTGATAATAATAAATAATACCTACAGATACTATAAGAAAAGCAATTTATTAAACAGCAACTACTATAATAAAATATTCGACAAGACCTAGTTTTTGCAGAATGTACATACAGTATAGTAAAACAAGCAGATTGTTACAGAAATTATGTAAACACAAGTGCTAGGTGTTATAATATGAGGGAGGCATTAATATTTTGTGGAGGGGACTAAATTGAAAGAGAATTACAGAAATTCTATTGTGATATGATGATTTATTTGATGAATAATGAGCATATTACTTAAATAAAAGAATAAAATCATAGAGGAAAAATAAAAATATAAGTTAAATACCCATAGCTTTAAACATATACAAAAACAAATATAAAACATATAAAACAAATATGTTTTAATTAATAGCTATAGTCAAGTGTTGATTAAAGACAAGGACATTTGAGAAATGCATTGTAGGTGATTTGCTGAGTGTGTAAACATGATAGAATATATTTATGCAAACCTAGATGATGTAGCTTAGGCTAATTTTATATATATATATATATATATATATATATATGCATATCTATGTTAGTATAACATATACATATATATTCAATGTATAACCCTATTGCTCCTAGATCACAAAGTTATATAGTATGTTACTGTATTGAATATTCTAGGCAATTGCTATACAATACTGTCTGTGTATTTAAATATATATAACAGAAAAGTTGTAGTAAAAATACAAAGTGATAAAAAATTTTCCAGCTCATTTATAATCTTATGGATCCAGCGATGCAGTCCAACATTATGTGGTGCATGACTGTAAGTGCATATTAAATTGAAATACATATAGGGATACTTATTGGGTAACAACCTAATGCAATCTTAATTAGTTCTTAATATATTGAAATAATTGTACAGGTTGGTAAATAGCAGCTACTCTGAGTTGCAAGAGTTCTCTGTCCTACTCTGGCTTCTCTTGTCCTTTCTATGAGGTTCTCAGGACCTCTGATATGTAGTTACTATAGAGTTAACATATCTTTCTAGGACCTCGCTTTGATAAGGCCAACCACTGTTAAATGGCCTGCTAGTTATTGTGGATATCACCTCTGGAAACATTGACCTAAAAAACAGATTACAAAATAGTGTGTAGAATGTGATAGTACTTTTGTAAAATGTGTATGTGTACAGATATATACATACTTATATATTTATATTTAGGTATTAATTACACTTTAAAATGTAACTGCAGTCATTTCCAAAATTCTGGTACAATTATAAGTGATTATATTTCCCTTACATATTTCCATATTTTCCAAAGTTTGGAATAATTTCATTACCAGAATATGTTTCATATGCACACACAGAGAAAATAATAAGACTAGCAAGCTGTGTGGTATATTGTGTGTGTGGCTGGCAATTATTCTTCAGCTGAAAGTTCTAAAAACTGGCCAAATACCTTTCAGCTATTTTTGTAATAGTCAATTTTATTCTCAAAAGTCTTTCATGCTGGGTTAATATTGCTATCAATGTCCAGATGGTGTCCAAATGCCAAGACACCAAGCCAGATCATTAAGCAAATGAAGCACTAAAGATTTTGAGTTCATTACTGAGTTCCATTACCAGTCTTTCATCAGACATATAAATATCAGGATCTGGGAGAAGCTGATAGACAAATAGGAAATGAGGTCAAGAACATGCAGAGGAAAAAATTACTTGTCAAATAAAAGTTTACCAAGGATGACATTCAAAATGTTAAGGAAGATCATCTGAAGTAATAGGAACAACATAATCTAGATTTTGAAACTAATGGTAGAGAGGAGTCTGTTCATCATATGCATGCTGTGATGGATGTATGATGATAGTTGGAGATATCATGGTATCACTCAAGTTGCTTTGTCATCTAGTTCAACATGTGTATATGTTTTCATAACTGAATTATAGAATAAATATATCATTCACACATAGAATCACTTTTCTTTCATGATTTTTCCTTTTTCAACTTTTCTAATTCTTTAAAACAGTAAAAATAATTTTTCATTTTTATAAAATTCCACATTTTATGCAAGGATATATTAAAGATTTTAGAATACAAGTGCCACAGGTAAAGGAACCATAACCTAAGCACTGACATTTTCAAAGTTTTACTCATTTTTTCTTTAACAATTTTATTTTAATAATGAGATAATTAAATATTATCATGTAATACAAATGTATCAAATTTATCATACTGTTATTGACAATTTAATTTAGTCCTTCATAATACTTATTCCCAGGAACTACTGAACCCAAGACTCCTTACTTTAAGCATATGTTTTTCACAGTTGATTTAATGAACTTCAGAGACATTAATATTATATGAGCTCAACTTAAAATTCATCTTTAGTCACTTCTCCTAATTAAATAGTAGTCAAAAAACCAAAAAGTCAAAGACTGTTTGTGATAGATCATTTTTTGTTTTCAATTCTATATATTTTCCTTGGTACAAAATAATTATTATAGGACCTGCCCACTGCACACCTCCCCGACATGGGCATCAAAGCACCAACTACTATCTAGCTCTGCACTTGGTTTGCCTCAGCATAGAGGTGCAGAGGTGATTATCCAACAACCAAACTGGTTGAGGTAGAAGCCAACACACTGGAGAAGAAGTAAACCCACTCCAGAAGAGTCAGTTCCTTCAGGAAAAAATGATGAAACAATAGCACTAGCCCAAATATCTTAGTTACTTTTCTTGTTGTTGAGACAAAATTCCCAACACTCACAAGTTGACAAGGAAAAGTTCAGCTGTCTTAGCTTGAGAGGTTTTAGTCTATATCAGCTGGCTCCAAGGCAGAGGAGCAAAAGTTCATGGTGGTGGAAGACAGCAAAAGCAACAAGAGAGGAGAGAGCTTCTTTCTGACCCTTATATTATATCCAGTTAACAGGGATTAGGATGGTGGCAATCCAGTCAACAGACTGATCCAGCAATCACCCACTCTTAATTCCAGCACCCTTAACCCCAGCATTGTACTACAAGTCAATCAGACACTCTACATTAAGCCACCTTCAAACAAATTCTATGACTGCATAAGGCTTTGGGGAGATATCTAGACACAAACCAAACACTCTGACCCTGGCCTCCCAAAGACTCATGTATATCTCTTTATACAAAAGCTATTTAGCCCATCTCCAAGAATTCTTAAAGTCCTAATAGCTTTAGCATTGTTGAAAATTCCAAGTCAAAAGTCTTCTGTGAGATTTAAGGCAATTTCTTAGCTGTGAGCCCCAGTACAAATGAGAAAAAAGTTAAACACTGAAATGGGCAGACAACAAAAATTGGGACTAAAACCAGTCCAAAATTCAGCAGAGCAAACATTAAATCCTGTACCATCCCTGTGTACCATCATAGACAATCTGTGGCAAGATGTCAACTCCAAGGGCTTGGGTGGCCCCATCCCTAAGGAACTGCCAATGATTGTAGCTCCCATGATTTTTGTCTCTGGTCAGGTCTGTTCCTCCCTTGTAGTTTTTCTCAGAAAAATCTATGTTCCTGGGTTCTCTATACTGGAGTTTCCACTCCACCTTTGGCTTTATAATCCACGCTTCACATACTGCCCTCTTAGGGACACATTGCCTGACCTCACAGGTCTTCTTTTGAAATCTTGGTGGAAGCTTTCCTGACCCCACAACTCTTGCATTCTTCATGTACCTGAAACCAGTGCCACATAAATTATGCTAAAGTTTGCTGCCAGCTGGAGCAGTATCCAAGCTTCCCTCTTTCTTGGATGTAGGAGTTGAGGACCTCTGGATTGCTGAGTACCCAGAATCCAATTGTGAAAAACAAATTGTCTAAGCTGCTACAGTTCTGGAATTTAGTGTGGCTGCCAAAATTCTTGAACATGCATCTCTGGGGATGTTTTCTCAAAGCAAAGTCCCTCTGTATACACTGAAGGAGAAAATATCAAAAGCTACACAGCAAAAATATCCAAAAAGTGGTGGTACCAAAACAGATCAATAAAGTGTTTGGCAAATGCAAAGAAGATATAATTAAACAGATAATGATCCTAATGAAAGAAATGATTGGCAGGTCTACAGAAAACACTAAAAAATTAAAAGAGCTAAAGAAAGATATCTAAATCATGAATTCTCAGTATAGAAAAGAATTGGAGTCTGTACAGTGTTCCAAACAGAAATCCAAGAGATTAAAAATTCTACTGAAAATATGGACAATATAAGTGACTAGTATGAGGTCAGAGTGTCATATCTAGAACACAGGGCTGTGGTTGGTGATCAAAATGACAGACCTTAAAAACAACAGGAGTGAAATGTTATGGCTTGTGTTTAAATGACCCTCTAAAAGCCTTCTGCAATCTTGGGGATTGGAAGCGTTTTCCAGAGGTGACTAGATCTAGAGTGTGTAACACTGGAATTGATTCATAGTGTAATATTAGGTTCAAGGGCAGTAGGAGTAAAGTTGTGAGTGCTACTCACCCTAAGTAGCCTGGATAAGATATAAGCAATAAAAAGACCTGTTGTCATTCTTTGTGGCTTTGCTACCATCTACTTGCCATGAACTCTTTCTCCTCTGTGATGCCTTGGAGCCAGCCAATTGTAAACTATAACCTGTACAAACTATAAGCTAAATAAAACTTTCCTCCTTTAACTTTGAGTGTCAAATATTTTGTCTAGCAATGAGAAAAGTAACTAACATACTGTACAAACATTATTAAAGAATTTAACATACTGATAACTGATGAATATAGAACCCCAAATAGCCATACCAAGACACATCAGTAAAAAACCACACCAAGACACATCATAGTAAAAACATCAGAAATCCAACACAAGAACAAAATCTTAGCAGGTGTTAAAGTGATGAATCACTTATAAAGGAAAACCCTAAGAACTGCAGCAGATTTTTCAGCACAAATTTTAAAGGCTAGGAGAACTAGAGTGATGTGCTTCAAACCTTAAAAGTAAACAAATTCAGGGCCAGGTATATAGCTCAGTGGCATAGTGCCTGCCTCACAAGCACAAGGTCCTGAATTTGATTCCTAGTACCAAAAAAAAAAAAGTAAGTAAATAAAATAACCAAATAGATAAATAAAAAGAAAGAAAGAAAACAACTTCCAACAAAGACTGTTCTATCCTACAAAGTTATCTTTCAGAATTGCTGGAGACATATTTTCATGATAAAGAACACAAAAAAAATTCATGACCACCAAACCAGCACTCCAAAAATTCTCAAGGATATGCTAAAGAGATGATGATCCTAACAATGACAAAATGTCCCATAGGAAAAGTGCACCAGCAGGTTAAGCAGTGTAGGGTGGATAAGCAGTGTAGGGTGGATAAGTAGAAGAGTAAGAAAGAATCAGGAAGCTAGGAAGATGGCAGATCAATAAGCAGCAAAGTAAAAAGCCTCTCTGAGAGAAACAGCTCAGATGCTGGAATATAACATCCTAGAGAAGACCAGATAGAAGGAAATAAATCCTCTTGACAGGAAGAAACTAAAGAGGAAAGAAAAAAAAAGAAAAGAAAAACATGGACAGAAGGCAATAAGTAGCCAGATGCACTCTCACTGGAGCCAGTCCCACTGTGTGCGAAACACCATTGGAATCTGAAGATGCATGGTCATGGTGAAGTTGGGGGTTAGTAAACCCAAAGGCCTTGGCAGGTGGATGCGGTCACAGAGGGGAGCGGCAGACCAGAGAACTGCACTGGCTCACCGTGAGTGCAGGGAACTCAGTCCTCCCACAGGAGTGGGTGATTGGCTGGGCAACATTTTGGTGTCGGGCAGGATAATCCCAGAACTACAACTGCAGCCAGTTTCATGCAGCCACTCCTAGCACAGAGCAGACTGGTAAGAATTGCTTGGACTGAGTTCTGCCCCTGTGTGCGATGCAATAGCCAAGAACAAGATTTCCCTGAAGCTGTTCCTAACTGGCCCTGTCTGCACAGCACGCACTAACGTGGTGAAGACTCCAAGTGGCTGACCAGCTCAGAAGGGAGGGGCAAGCCTGCCCCACCCCTGCTTGTACTCCAGTGGTCACCAGCAGACTGGGGAGGGCAGCAATCCCTAGCCAGCACGCTTCAGAGAAAATATAACCAATACAGAAAGTGCTGGGGACCCCACTATCCACTTGTCTGAAGAAACCAGAAACATGACAAGAGGAAGAAATGAAAGGAACTCTGCAGCCTCCAACCCAAGCAGTACTGGCCCAGGAGAGGTAAATAAGGAAGAGATTGGAGGTTTCACACCTGCAGTTTCTGAAGAAACATCATCTGACATAAAGAAATACCTTCGTGAAATTATAAAAGAACTTAAAGCAGAAATACTAATACAAGTAAAAGAAGATATAAGAAAAATAATAAAAGAAATGCTAAGCACCTCTCATGAAGACACAGATGGAAGAATGGAGGACCATAGAAAAAGGAGGGAAACATTTGATGAAGCATATAAAAAAATCTAGAATACATGAAACAGATTCAAAGAGATTACCAGGAAATTAAAAACTCCATTGAAAGCTGGCAAAACTGCTTGAAACAAACTAAAGATAGACTATCAAACCTTGAAGACAGGTTTGCAAATTGTGAAAACAAAACAAATGATCTCCTAAAAATAACAAGGAACCAGGAAGTAACAATGCAAAGGCTAGATGACAAGAGGATCTATAACTTAAGAATAACAAATGTGAGTGAAGAAGCAGGGGTAAACACAAATGAAATGCAATGGCTATTTACAGAAATAATTAAAGAAAACTATCCAAACATAGGAAAAGGAAATGATATTCACATATATAAGGCATATGGAACTCCAGCCAGCTATAACCAAAATAGAACTTAACCCAGACATGTAATAATCAAGATCATGGAAATTCAACACAAGAACAGAAAATTGAAAGCTGTCAGAGAAAAGAAACAGATCACCTATAAAGGAAAATCCATCCAAATCATGACAGACATCTCTACACAAACCTCAAATCAAGAAGAGCTTGGAATAAAGTATTCCAAGCCCTGAAAGAAAATAACTTCCAACCCAGATTGATGTACCCTGCAGAACTATTGCTCAAAATTAATGGAGAAACAAGATGCTTCCGTGACAAAGAGAAACTGGGGCAGTGACCACCAATTCAACCATACAAAAAATACTGAAGGGCATTCTAAAGAGAGAGAAAAAAGACCATGGCTTCAGGAGCAGCAGCAGAGGGGGCTCACTGAATGGGGCAGACAGTGGAATGAAGAGGAAAAGCAGACAGAATGACAGAAAAATAGCATAGCAGATGAGGCAGAGAAGGTTGGCCATAATCACTAACATGGATAGCCTTGATACTCTAAAAAAAAGAAACACAGGCAGAGTGGATCAGGAGATAGGGTCCATCAAGATGCTCTATATAAGAAATATAATTAACCTGAAACAGGGTTTATGGACTGAAAAGTCAAAGATGGGAAAATAGTGCTCTATGTGACAGGGAACCAGAAAAAAGTGGGATAGCTCACCCTTCAGCTGCAGATTGGTTGGAAAGACTGTGTAACACTTTTATACAATGGAGAACTACTCAGGTATAAGGAAGGAAAACCTTGAGGCTCTTGTAGGTAAATGGATACCACTTGAGATGAAGCTCAGGGGTAAAAAGTTTCAGAACCAGTTAGGTAAATAGGGGGTTGCCTCCCTAATCTAAAAACTAAAGGAGTTAGTGGGATACAAAATGTACAATGTACCCTGTGAAGGTGAAAGGCGAGGAATTGTCTAAAAAGGGAAGGCAGAAGATGTTGTTAATCTTGTATCATGATTTGAAACCCATATTGTTTTCATCACTTTGCTTAGTTTGGTTATATTCTGTTGCAGTTTGTCTACTTGTACTAGATTTGATGGCATGGACAGCTATTCCAAAGATAGCAGGATATACTACAGTAACCATTCTTAATTTCCTATTAACTTAATCTGAAGCCCTGTATTGCTTTCATTGTTTTGCTTTGACTGATTTTATTTGAATCTGTTTTGTTTGGTCACTGTCTTGCCTTGACTGATTTTATTCAAATCTGTTATGTTTGATAGTATCAAGACTGAGAGTATAGGCAACTACTCTGAAGACAATAAGATTCACTATAATACCCATTCTGGTTTGACTATTACCTTCTTTTGAAATCCTATAATGTCTACAATATTTTGTTTTTAGTGATATTGTCCTGTTCTGTACTTCTGTGTTCAATTTTATTGTGCCTGATGATATGGGCAATTCTACTGAAAATAACAAAAGACATGGTAACTATTGTAGATCACCTTGCATTTTGGGTTTAAGTCATGTACTATGTCCATCCTTTTGTTTTGACCGATCCCATTTTGTTTTTTCTCATTTGGTTTTATTCTCTTCAAAATAAAAATAAAAAAAGAAAGAATTGGCAGCAGGAAAATAAAATAATGATGAGAGTAACACTTAGCAGTCACAACTATCAATGTGGTCTCAATTTGCTAATCAAAAACACATATTAGAAGAATGGATTTAAAAAGAAGATAAAATGATTTGCTGTACACAAGAAGTATACTTAACCCAAAAAGAATTCATAGACTAAAAATCAAAGGGTGGAAAACAATATTCTAGGTAATAGGAACCCATAAAAAAGCAGGATTAGCAATCTTATTTTCAGACAAACTGGACTATAAGTCCAAACTGGTAAGAGGCAAAGAATATCTCTACGTATTGCTTAAAGGAATAATTTAACAGCAAGAATTAACAATTATAAATTTACATACACCAAACAATGGTACACTGCACTTCATTAAATTCTTTTGAACATATAAAATCAGACAAATATCAATATAGTTATAGTGGGGAATCTCAATACCCCACTTTCACAAATAGATCAACTGAACCAAAAAAAAAATATCAGAGTTGAACCAAATCTTTGAACAAATAAAATTAATAGATATATACAGAATGTCCCACTCAAAAACAACAGAAAACACATCCTTGGCAACATGTAGAATTTTCTACAAGACTGATCACATATTAGTCAATACAGCATGCTTGCATGTATTCTTTTTTTTTTTTTTTTTTTAGTTCCTGGGTTCAAACTACAACCTCCCACTTGTCAGGCAGGTGCTTATGCCACTGAGCTAAATCCCTGGCCCCAAAGTTTAAATTTTTTTTCCATCAGTACCGGGGATCGAACTCATGACTGCGTACTTGCAAGGCAGGCACTTATGCTGCTGAGCTAAATCCCCACCCAGCTTGCGTATGTTCTAAAGAATCAAAATTTTGCTATACATATAATCAGATCATAGTCCAATGAAACTAGAAATCAATGGCAAAACAAATCACAGGATTTGTGCAAATGTGTAAATTAAAATACTCTTGAATAATCAATAAAAATTAATGAAATAAGGTAGTCCCTAGGTTTAAATGACAATGCCAGGCCAGTACAACATAATAGTACTCAGGGAACATAATAAAATCAGTCCTAAGAGGGAACTTTATGCCTGTGAATACCCACATCACTAAAACAAAGAAAGCCCAAATAGGGAACCTAAAGATTCATCTTGAGGTCCTAAAAAAACAAGAACATTCCAAATCCAGACCTAGTACAAGCATTAAGATCAGAGTAAAAATAAATGGAATTCAGACAGAGGCTTAAGAAAAAGAATTAATGAATTGAAGACTTTGATGTTTGAAAGGATAAAAAAATAGACAAACTGTTAGCCAATCTTACTGAAAAAGATGAGAAATGACCCAAATCAATGTAGTTGCAAATGAAAAATGGATCCTGTTGTATGCAGATTATTAGCAACCACTTCACAAATCTGTATGCCAATAAATTAAAAAACTCAGCAGAAATGGAGAAATCCCTAGATACATATGAATTACCAAAACTGAACCAATAAGACTTAAAAATCCTGAATTATCCAACAATAGGCAATGAAATTGAAGCACTAATAAGAAAGCAACCAACTAAGCAAAGCCTAGGACTTGATGGATTCACCACCATGTTCAACAAGAACATCAGGGAAGATCTAACACCAATACTATTCAAACTCTTTAATGAAATTGAAATGGAATGAGTATTTCCAAAGTCATTCCTGGAAGCTAGCGTTATGCTGATTTCAAAACCATACAAGGTTCCAAACCAAAAAGAGAACTACAGGCCAATTTTTTAATAAATATAAATGTAAAAACCCTCAAGAAGATACTGGAAAGCAGAATCCAACAAATCATTAAAAAGATCATACAACAAGACCAAGTAGAATTCATCTCCAGGTTGCATGGGTGGTCTAGCATACACAAATGAATAAATGTAATCCATCACATACACAGAAGGAAGGTCAAAAGCCACATGATCATCTCTATAGATACAAAAAAGTTTTGACAAAACCCAACATCTTTTCATGATTAAAATGAAATAAAATAGATATAGAAGGTTTTATCTCAATCTAATAAAAGTCATTCAAAAACAATGTACTGCTAACATCATATTAAATAGGGGAAAACCAGAAAATTTTCTCTCCAAAGTTAAGAACAAGACAAGAATGTTCATTATCATCACTGATGTTGAACACAGTCCTTCAAACATTAGCCAGAAAAATCAGACAAAAGAAAGAAATAAAAACAATATCTATAGAAAAAGTCAAGATACTATTTTCAGATGACACAATCCTCTGCTTACAAGGCCCAGAAAAGTACACCAAAGACTCTTAGAATTAATAACCAAATTTAGCTATGTTGAAGGATACAAAATAAAACACATAAAAATCAATACAATAAAATGAACTCTCTAAGAATGAAATTAGGGAAACAATAACATCCATAGGAGCATCAAAAAAAACTAGATGCTTAAGAATTAACCTGACTAAGGAAATAGAAGACCCATAGAATGAAAATCATATCACTCTGAAAAAGGAGATTAAAGATGACAAAAGAAAATGCAAAATATCCCATGTTCCTGGATAGGCCAAGCCAGTCAGTATACTTCCAAATCTACTATATAGATTTTATGCATTCTCAATAAAAATGTCAACAACATTCCTCACAGATTTAGAAAATCTAAAAATTGATTTAGAAACAGTAGAGATCCATAATACTAAAAGCAATTCTAGGTAACAATAACCAAGAAGGAGGCATCACAATCCCAGATTTGAAATTATATTATAAAGATACTGCGTTGGTTACTTTTCTCTCTTTGCTGGGACAAAATACCTGATAGTCAAAGTTAAGGAAAGAAAGGTTTATTTAACTCACAGTTTGTGGAGGTTTCAGCCAGCAATTAGCTGGCCCCAAGGCCAGGTAGCATGGCACAGGGGTAACACTTCAAAAGCAGAAGACAGCAAAAGCAACAAGAACAAAAAGTGGAGAGAACAAGCCTCTTTTCCTCCCATCCCTCCCTGGCCCTCCCCCAACCCCCACAGGTGTAGCACACACACCATCTCCTGCCTTCCTCTTGCACAGCATGAGGATGTTTACAAAGTGAAGACACTGGCCTTCTGCTGAGTTAAACTTCTAAACTTCTCAAGTTGACGCAATGTATCAACCATTACAGCTACAGTGATAAAAAGAGCTCCTACCAGTATCAAAACACACATGTGGATCAAAGGAACAGGATAGTAGAAGGAGAAACAACACAGCATATACAGCTATTTGGTCTTTGACAAAGAGGCCAGAAGCACACAGGAGCAAAGATAGCCTCCTTAAATGGTGAAGGGAAGGTTGGCCCTAATGCAGAAGATTGAGCCTAGACCCATATATCTAACCATGTACTAAACTAAAATCAAAATGGATCAAAGATCTAAATCATCAAACAAAAACAATCTTCTGGAAGACACAATAGATATAGGTAAGGACTTTCCAAACAGAACTCCAATGACACAAGAAATAATACCAGGAATCAACAAATGGGGTCATATCAGATTAAAATGCTTCTGCACATCAAAGAAAATAACAAACAGAGTGAAAAGACAACATACAGAATGAAAAAAAATTTTGAGCTATTCCTCAAGCAGAAGAATAACATTTAGAACATATAAAAAGTAAAAAAAAAAAAAAGACTCCCCCAAATAAAAGACCCAATCTCAAACCAAGCCAGAATAGACACTTGATAAAAATAGATATGGACAGTAAATAAATACATGAAAAAATGTTCAACATTAGAATAATGCAAATTAAAACAACACTGAGATACCATCTTATTCCAGAAAGTATGGCTATTATAAAAAAAAATCACATAATAACAAATGCAAGTGAGGCTGTAGAGAAAAAAAATGAACCCTCTACGTTGTTGGTGGGAATGTAGTACAACTAGTATGGAGGTCCATATAAGTATTCCTCCAAAAAAATGAAAATACAAATTCCATTTAACCCAGCTATTCCCCTTCTAGACATCAAAAGAGTTAGTCATCATATTACACTAATAAATTCATACCCATGCTCACAGCAACACAATTTATAATAGCTAAATCTTAGAGGCAACTTGTATTCCTATAAACATATTAATGGATAAAGAAAATGTGTATTTGTACGCAATGGACTAATACTCTTATCATAAAGAAGAATAAACTTGAGGCACTTGTAGGTAAACAGATGCACCTTGAAACCTTAATGTTAGGTGAAAACAATCAGACACACAAGTTTAAGTATTGCATGCTGCTTTCCTCTTATATATGAAAAAAAAATACAAATGAAGAACAAAATAAAAGATAGTAAGTAGATCTTTTTCAAATGGGAAACAAGAGATGGAGCTAGAAGGGAAGGTAAAAGGGATGAAAAAAGAACTGAAGAAAAAAGGAAATACACTTTTTGTAAATGGGAAGGGCATAAAGAGTTGTAGGAATCAGGAAGGAATGGCAGGAGAAGGGGATAAAAACAGAGAATTTAGATGTGCTGTGTACCTGTACAAACTCTCCCCATGGTAAACATAATCATATACTAATAAGAAACATATACTAATAAAAGATAAAATTATTATTTTATAGTAACTAGTATAATGACAGAATACCAGTAATCTGAAATGATTATTTTCAAATTTTTCATCTAATGTTCCACAGATACAGAAGAGAGGCTGATTGCAGAGTAATTCATGAATGTGGTAACAATGCAATAGTAGAGAAGAACTTATAATAAAATGTTACAGATTTCTGCCATATTCATTTTTACTTTCCTTCCATTCTCTGTAGATAAACAATATTTTTTAATTCTTCCAGCAGTTATCTTCAGGAGTCACTTCCTAAATTATTAATATTGACTAACATATTCTGCATCATTAATAGAAATGATGAAAATATGGATCTCATACTCCTCCTAGCTTTCAGGCTTTGATATGTAATTGCTGTCATACTGGGTTTTGTTTTTGTTTTTGCAATATGGGACTTGAACTGAGCACATTCATTGTACATTCACAGATATTTTTATTTTTATTTTGAGATCTATACCATAATACTATCCTCCTGACCCCCAAGTCTCATTTGCATCTCATTATATCAAATACACTTAGTCCATCAACATCAATCACTGAAGACTTAATTCCAGAAAGTTGAAGTCCATAGTTTCCCCTGTAAGACTCAAGGCAAATTCTTAGCTTTAAGAACTTTAGAAATTAAAAAAAGTTAAATGCTTCTAATATCCAATGGCACAAGTTAAACGTTCCTATTCAAAATAGAAGAATAAGGGAACAGGAAAAAAATCATATCGAAGTGTAACTTGAACACAGCAGGGCCAGCATTAAAGCCTGTAGCTCTGTGTCCAGCGTCCTGGGCCTATGGTGGTACAGTGGTGAGATGTGAGTTCCAAAGGGCTCATCACTTACAGATTCCCTCAGTAAGTGTTCATGTTTCTGGCATCTCCAGCTTCCTAGGGCCTCACATGTAGCTTCAGCCTCACATAGCTTCACACACTTCCTTCTCAGCACATCCTAGCAGAGACCAATTCTTTCATACCAAATTTTCTGGACTGCCAGGCTTTCTTTTAAATTATGGATGGAAATCTCCATAAACCAACAACTCTTGCATTCTTCATGCTTGTCATGTGGATAATGCCCTCCAGTTTGAGCAGTAGATGGAACCTCTTGGGTCATAGCTGCTTCAGTGGTCTCTGAAGGCCTGGAAGACTGAACTCACAGAAACATTTCCCTAGGTGACTGAATAAACAGGTAGCGTTGGGATTTCATTTCTCAACACATAATTTCAAGGGGGTTTTTCTGCAAGAGACATAATGGTAGCCATTATTGATTTTCTAGTGTCTGGTTTTGAAGGCCCAAAAGGCTCTCATTCTTTTGTTTTGATTGCTTTTACATTATTTTGTTTTGTATTAACTTACTGTGTGTGAATGTATAGACAAGTATTTTGAAGAAAATAAGAGACATTATGGTTAAAAAAATGTGGGTTTTTTTATACCCATCAACTGTAATGAGGCTAATTTTCTATACAAACTCTAAATTTTTGAAATCTTTCTACTCCTTTTTGCTTCCAGTTTTCTCTATAAATCTCACAGAAATATCTAGACCTATCCATGCTTGCACTTCCTTGAAATATTCTCTGCCACATTAATTATTCATTGTCTTTAAATTTAGCCTCATGCAAAGTCTTAGGACATGATAGGTTCTTTGTCAGAATGCAGCATACATGACCACTAGTTTAATTCCTAATAGAGGCCTTATTTCTATCTGAAACTTCATGAGCTTAGACTTTACTCTTCACATTTGTATCAGCATTCTTCTCCTCTAAATTCTAACCAGAATTTCCCATCAAGTTGTGTTTATAATATTGTAGGGCTTCTCCAGCTTGCATCTCCAAAGCTTTCCAAAATCCATTCACAAGCCACATCTAAAGCTTCTGAAGCACATGGTCAGGTATATTTACAGCAGTTACCCCATTCCTGGCACCAGTTTTCTATAACAATCAGAATTTTGTTGTTGAGAACAAAGACTTATCATAAACAATTTAATAGATGAGATTATTTTCAGAGTTTTCCGGTCATTGTTTGCTGTTTCTTGTGGCTTGGCAGAGGAGCACAGTGGAGTAGATCTATTCAGGTCATTCAAGTGGAAAACACCAGAGCAAGAGATATATCCTTCAAGGTCACGCCCCCACCTCTATTGATCTAGTTTCTCCAGGATGGCCCAACATTGTCACAGCATATTCAGCTATAAATATTAGCATCCTTTCAAAGTCCTTTGACCGCATGAGAGTCTGGCAAGGTATTTTTGATCTAATCATCTTTCAGAAGATCCACTTCCGAGCACATGAAACTTTGAGGAGATAAATAAATTATAACAGTTTCAAGTCTTTGAACACGGGACAAGTGTCTATTTGGGGCCTTTTTGTTGACCACTTCCCCAGATATCTGTCCGGATGAACTCCTTGCTCAATTTGGCTCTGTGGATATCAGTCAAATTATATTCTATCAGTCAAGAAGCATCCTCTGTGAGATATGCTCTAGATATCCCACTTAAAATTTCAACCCTCTGCTCTTCCTGGCCAGATCCTCCTCCTCCTCCTCTTCTTTCTCCTCTTGCTCCTTTTCCTCTTCTTCTTCCACTTCTCCCTCCTCTTTTTTTTCTATCTCTGTATAAAGACATATAGAGATATAGAAAATTATCTTCTTTATTTAGATTTTTGTTTTTACTCTCTAGAATGTAAAGTCTACTCGGGCAGGAACTTCTTTTAACTGATATGTCCCCATTACTGAGAGCATTGGCATATATTCATGGTCTCATAATCACTTGTTTTAGAAAAGTGAGAGATTAAATAGTAATTATCATTGTCACATTGCTATTTAGACAAGTTTGTTTTCAAGGATGAAAGTATATTTTTAAAAATTGATGACATATATTACTATTGTTTCACATGTGGTCTACTTACAGAGAAAATCTGCTTATGCCTGACTTGCAGGTATTGCTCTGTGAAATCTTTTACTTTCTACATCTCAATAAGCAAAATAGCAATACAAGTTATGCTTTATCTAAAAGGTAGATCAATGAACCTTGACTATCTTGCTTTAGCACCACAATCTATTGTGACCTTGATGATCTCAGCCTCTTACTAAACATTATACTTCCTCAGAAGCATGGTGAAATAAAGCTGCTGAGACTGAATATCAAGACATTATGGAAACTGTATTAGAAAGAGTCTGTACTTGATATTTGTGAATGAACTACATCAAATCCTCTGACGTCACTGATTTCAAGTTCTAAGCTGTCTAATCTCACTTCCTGATTTCACTTAGGCACAACCAGATATTCTCACGTTCTTATAAAAAATGTACTTCTTCATTTACTTGCCTATCATATGCAATTCTTACCTCCATCCTGTACTGCACACTTCATAGCCCTACTTCTGTTCCATGGCCACACCTCTTCACATATACCCCCAGAATTAACAAGAAGTTGACGCACTGTGGGACAAATCTTTGACCACTGGCAGTTACTAGTGAATATCCCACATCCCAGCCCACTAAGATATTATTAGGAGATGCCATATACTTCTCAGGGAAGTATCTAAAGCTCATCCTCTTAATACCTCTTCCTTCTTCACATTTTTCTGTCTCACCTTTGCTTTCTTAGATTTCATTTCCTTAAAGTGTACATAAGGTATAGGCTTTATTTTCTGGGAAACCTCAGCTAAGATAGTTGGTACCCAAAGTAACCCTAAAGAGACATTCCTTAATAGAGAAATTTAGGGTCAGTTAATAAATGGTTAGGGGGTGCTAAGTTCAGTGGTGATAATACCTGTGTTGAAAGACCATCCTGATCACAGAGCCTTTCTCCAGGTGATATGTGAAACTGTGGAGACTGGATAGAAGCAATTCTAAGACCCACGGAGTAGGTGAAAAGGTAAGAAACTACTAGCAATTCATGTGTGTGGTTACTGATTTGTTCAAACAATCTGAAACTTGGTAAAAGTAATATTGGGAAATTGATGAGAGCTTTTGGGAAAATAATATGTAATAGAATCAATGTGTGAGGATATTTTTGTCTCAGGAAAGTTCACGAAAGGCCTCCCCAACCAAATAGGACTCCCATAACCAAGTGAAAAAGATTCCAACTGCGAATGTCATCCAGTTACTTTTCCTATTCAACCTTGAGTCTTATTCGTAGGTCATGTGGCAAAAACAAAGCTTTTGCTTGAACTGTCAAAGAGACTTTCTTGTATTTGAATTGACCTGACAGTTCCACTACTGTGTATCAAATTTTATAGCAACAGCAACGAACTCAGCTTATGAGGAAAAGTCACTTTGTGAATGAATATTAAATTTTTTTTTTAATTTAAAAGAGGCCAATGTTCTTTCCTTAGTGGAATAAAGTCCATTTTGAATGATCTTCCACTGACAGCATGAGTATCTATGGGCTGACTAAATATCTTACTTTAGTTATATCATTCGATTCAATATTTCATTTCACAGAAAAGTTAAGCAATGAGGCAGTTTTTAGAATTCACCAGTTTTATCATTTAACAAACCCAAAGAATCTGTCCTATGGATTTATAGAATGATCATTTGCAGAATTAATACACCTAAGAGATACTTAATAAGGTCGTTATACTGTGTTATATAGTACACTACATTTTCTAGACCAGGAACAAATGCATAGCACAATATATATCCAGTGCATAAAATATATGAGCCCTAAAAAGCAAGGTTTGGAGTGAAACTGATCCATTTCCGAAATATTCAGTCTCCAACTCTACAAGTGTATTGGTTCAGATATACCAATTTGTAATAATTTGAATTGTTTTCCTTTTTTGTCTTCCTTTTAGATAAAAGAACTTTTTAATATGAGGAATAATAGCTTTCTGTTTCATTATATCAACTTGCTTTTATTGATGTAGTTTTTAAAAGTTTATGTTTGGAAAAAAGTACCTGACAATTTTGAGTAGTTAATACTGTAGACTGTGGTGTATTTTTATCATAGTTTGAGCTACCACTAAATATAATATCTATGAGACAATCTTGACACAATGGCAGTAAAAACCATATGGTTGCTTCCCCAAATTTCCTTACACAATATCTTCGTCCATTCTGGCAGCTCTAAATAAAATACTTTAGACCGAGTAATTTGTAAGACACAGAAAATTCCTGATCACAATTTCAGAGGCCAAAAAGTCCAAGATTCGGATACCAGCAAAGTAGGTATCTGGTGAGAGGGCTCGCAGTTTGCTTCATAGCTGGCGTTTTGTTGCTGCATTCTCATAGGACTGAAGGATAAATAAGTCACCTTGGTCCCCTTTTGTAAAGGCACTAATCCCATTCCCTAAGACTCAATCCTCATGACCTACTCCCCCTTAGAAGCCCCACTTCTCATTGCCCTTACACTGGGAATTAGGTTTCAACAGAAGGATGTGTGTGTGCAGTGACCACAACATTCAGATTATGGCAAAACTTATGGCCGAATTCAGCTCTGCTAAGCAGAGAAACCTGTAAGAAGACTGGGTCAGAAACTATGAATGAAGGTGACACTCTAAAGAGTTTGTTCTAAGACTGGCAATGTCCATGTCCAGTTAATACCTGATTGTATGAACTATAATTTTCACACATAGCATGGGGCTGTATGCTCATCTGAGTGGTGTGATGTCAGCACTGTTATTGGTTATTTAGTTTTACATTTAGTTCGTGGATCTCTGAAGAGGTGGTAGCTTCGCTATATCCTCTGAGAAATTCATTAACTGCTTGAATTTATCAGATATGAAATCAATCTTTTGGTTTCAGCCACAGCACATTACTAAAATAATTATCTTGCTCCACATTATTTGATGAATGCTCATTTTAAAATTCTTGAGTTCAGTTTACACAAATACATATGCAATGCATTTACATACATACATATGGTTCAAACTGTCTTTAAGCATTGTTTTACTATTTCTTTGTTTTCACTATATGTGCTGAATATCCTAAAATTTTGATTTTGATATTTTTTTCACCCCAGTTTCTTATTAGAATTTCAACTTTCTGGGAAGCTGTTGAGGACTGTTCTATTTTTATTGGTTTCTAATTTCTTTGCCTTATAATTAGAAAATATAACCTATTTGTTTCTGTGTTTCTGACCTCACTGAATTATTGTGGTTAAACACAGTGAATTTTAGTAAACACTTAAAGGAATTTTTTAGAATATTGAATTCAGTATCTATTTAGAAGTTTTATCATATCATTATTTTTGACCTTTATCTCTGATTTTTGTAACTCTTAATCATGTACCGTAGGTATTGCTAATTTTCTGTGTCTTCTTGTATTTCATACAACAGTGTCTTTGAATTTTGAAGCTATTTGATTAATAAAGACAAGGTACTTTAGAAATATTTGTTGTAAGTACATCTTTATCATTTTCAAACTCTTAAAAATGTGCCGCTTACATAAAGTTATCCCTTAGTAACCACATTTCTCTTTTCTTGTGCTATCATCCCTTCCTAGACAATGTTATAAACATAGTCACACACAATTTGGCTTTATAATTATGCATCATTCATTCCTTTCTTAAAAGTAAGCACTAACACTATCCACCTTCACTTAAGCTCTTATAGATAGCTCTGTAAATAAATAAAATTTAATAATGATAAATATTAAATAAATGGTGCTTTACCATAAACATACCAATCTTATAGAACAATTTTACTTTAAACTGTGTATTTTCAACTGAAGTAAATTATGAATGTTAACAAATATTTCAAGATAAGGATCATTAGTTTACTTGATTTATCAACAGGAAAATGGAATTTCTGTATGTCTTCAAACTTGACTTTTAGCCCAGAGTTAGACAAATACACACCATCTCTTTTTCATAATTTCATTTGCAGTTGAATTAGTCATAACTTCCCTTTAGAACTGGATTGTTTCAGGGATGGCAGATATCTAAGTAGGCAGGTCTTTCTTGTAACAGTAGTTTTTCCACAAACAAACCTCCATGTAAAGTATTGCTTAGGTGGGCATAGTGATACACATCTATAATCCCAGATGAGGCTGAACAAGAGGATTGCAATTGCAAGGACAATTTACTAAGTACCTCCCTCAAAATAAAAAAAAAAAAAAGAAGGATAGGGAAAGGGAAGAAGAGGAGAAGGAGAGGAAGTTGCTCAATGGTAGAGTATAAGACCCTGGGTTTGAGCCACAGTACCACCATCATCACTACCAAACAAGCATTTTTTATTCCAATGCTGGTTCATTGAGAGCTGTCAAAAATCATCATATTTTGAGAATTGACTTATTAAATATCTTTTCATAGCTAATTGAGGAGGAGGGTACCATAAAATAAAGTTAATAAAGAACAGAGCAAAGAATATTTCAAAACTACAGTTGATTTTCTGGGGCTTGAGAAGCTCTGAAACATAAAAATCTTTGAAACGTGTTGGATATAATTTCCTTTAAACTTAAAATGCAAACAGAAATGACTTTTAGAAATATTTCTATATTGGGCTGGGGATTTAAGCTCAGTGGCATAAGCGCCTGACTGGCGAGCGTAAGGTCCTGAATTCGATCCCTGGTACCAAAAAATAAATTAAATAAATAAATAAATAAATAAATAAATAAAATTTATATATTAAAAACAGCAGAAAAATACATTAAAATATTTAAACAGTTCCTGTTTCACAATGGCTAAAAAATGAGCTCTTTGGAGAGGAAAAAAAAAAAAACAAAAACCTCAATTCTGGACATTAGAGGTCAGTACAAATAGTATTACTCAGAAATCATGAAATTAAGTTGCATCTGAAGAGACCAGAGGAATGGTTTGTATTCAAATTTATACTTTACAGGTATTACCAAAGTTTTATGGTTATGTCTAATTCAGAGCCATAGATTTTTTTTTTTTAACAGGGAATCAAATGCAGAACCTCACACTTGCTGGACAGACATTGTACCCCTGAGCTATTTCCCGGCCAGAGCCATAGATTTCTTCTCTGAATGAATTGTGGCCCTTTGTCTCTCACTTGAATTGTCTCTCCCCTCCAGGACCTTGGTAAAAGTCCAACACTTCCTGTGGTATATTTAGGCATCTCTTCTAGAAATTCTCATGGTTACTGTACTTATGTTTTGCATATGGAGTGCTCCTGATTTGGTGTTATTATACTTTCTGCTTCTTTACTATCTTCACAATGATTGTAATATGCATTATCTCTTATTTATTGTTTCATGTTAAATTAAAACATAATTAATAATTAATTTTAAGCTTAATTACCTTGCATTAGTCACCATAATGCTTTTCATAGTCAGTTGATGCTTTGTAAAATGTCCTTCTCTTGGATAAATTGCATATGGAAATAAGAGAAAGTTTATTAACTTTATTGAAATATATATTGGCTGGTTAACCATACTGATAGAATTTTTTGTTTTCTCAAGCTATGCTTCTACATTGCTTTTTTTTTTCCAAATTAACATTTACTAAGGTTATAGATTGTAGATATAGAACTCAGGTGTATGCAAGTGAGCAAGCAAATTGTGCATAGAAATTATTGTTTACTTTTGTTAAAAGTAAGTTTTTGGTAGTCTTACTGATTCAAGTGTGAGTTTTCACTGATAAGAATCGATTTTATCTAACAGTGGAATGATTAACAGCACATGGCTCTGTAAGTCAAAGTACTTATACAAGAATGTAATACAATAGTGGTTCTGTACCCGATTTGATCATAAAGTCTCTTGATTAATGATACACATTTTCTGAAGCAAAGGTTTCTGTTTATACAAAGAATGCAGTAATGACCTCTATCTTTAGCACAAAACATCATCTTTTTAATTCTCCAAAAATAACAATGAAACATGGATTATTTAAATGAAATATGTTAGCTTGGGACATCTAATATATATCATTTAATATAATAATTAAAAAACCTAACTAAACAGTAATTAATGACAAAATTTGCCATGTGTATATTTTAGAATAAATATATAAAAACTAGTATAAATTGATTCTTATAATTAATACACTCTAATATCAATTAAAAACCTTTGAACACACAGTAAAGTATAGCAAAAAAAAACCTCTTAAGAAATAGGCTCCTACTTTAAAAACAGAATCTTAAAAAAATGTTATTAAACTGTATATACCAGTGAAACAGTGAAATTCACAGAAGAGAGCACATCTCATTAAAAATTCCTGAAATAGCTCATTGGGCAAGCTGTTTATTATTTCTGGAAAGTTCCAGTAAAATACGCTGGAAACTCAGAATTAAAAATTGAAAATGCAAAGGGAAACAAATATTTTCCTCTTCTTTTTTATTAATCCTAAGCTTTTCCTGTTTGTTTCTAATCTTTTACTTATCTTCTAAGAATGTGCTAGCAAAGAAAAGATCGTATTAAAATGTAGAAGATAAGAGAAAATGAAGGGCAGGGCAGGAAGTTCACTTAAAACAATGTTTAGACAGTGGAGAATGGAATTCTATCACCAAGCTCACCTGGGTATTTTCATCTGTGTCTCCAAATTAAATTTGGCATACTATGGGTTAATGTTTTTAAAATTGCAGGATGACTGAAAGGATGTAAATTTATTGAAAGTATGCATGAGGAAGAAAGGCATACAGAAACTCCAAAAAGATATCATGTCTCTTTAAAATTTTTTGCAACAGGATCATATGGAATTCAAATATTTGAGCTGTATATTATTCATTCTTTCAGCTAACTTTTTTTCTGCCCCAAATACATGTGGGGCATTGGTTTAAGCCTTAGTTATGAACAAAACGTAGTGTTTACCTTCATGTAGTGTATCTTCTAGTACAGGAGAAAAACCAAAAATAAGTTAAAAATTTAAGACACATAAACATGCTAAACTGGAACAGGAGTGGTTCAGTGAGCAGAGTTTGCTGGTAGAAGGAGCAGATGGTATAGTCTGACTGAGGAGCAGGCCTGATGTTTTACAAGAACAGCAAGGAGCATTGTGTGAATGGGGCAGAGTAAAAAAAAAAAATGCTAAATAAATAAATGAGAAAAAAGTCAGTGAAAAAGTCAGTAACTGTAACCATCCACACTGCATCATTTAATCTGCTGCTACCTGTATAGGCTTAGTACAGAACCATTATCTAGCAAGGTTTTGGTTCTCACTCTGGTGCAGGAGATGGGGGTTTATCAAGGAAACACTATCTCTTCCAATCCAGAACACTTTCTCTAGAGGGCTTTATATCTTAATAATAAGCACAATGACTGTAACCTTTTTAAAAATCCCTGTTTTAGACATTGTTTTTGCCTTTTTGAGAATCAACCTCCATTTTTTTCTTGAGAGGAAGCCAACGTCTTTAACAGTCCAAATTGCAGAGTCTTGTGAGATAAAATTCTTGCATTTTATTTTCTTCAGATAAATGTTCTGCAGCCACAAAAAAATACAGTATCAGCATTTACTTTAATAACTCTCAGTTTGCTAACTTATAAGTCAGCACTACATGCCATGATCAGTTTTCTTTACAACTTAATATATGTACAGAAAATTCCCTGGCTTGTTTTTAAGTGTAAATCATAAGTGTACCAACACCAACTAAGAAACTAAGGTGTGATCAGGAGTCACACTGAGTTTGCGCACATCTTTCCTTCTTTCATCCTTGTGATGCATAAAGTCCAGATATAAAATCTGAGTTTGTCACTTTACTTTTCATGATAATTGGTAGAGTCTTGGAAGGAGAACAGCAGATGGAAATGAAATGGAAGACCAGATATGAAAGTAAAACCCTCTCTTGTCTTAGTTTATTTCTTCCTCCTAACTTCCTCTGTATTGGTCTGGGTTGGCAAAGCTGCTTTCGTCCTGGATATTTGCTATTCAAAGATTTTTCAGTTTTAGGTAAAGGTTATAAACCAATTCTGTGTGTCTTGCCTCTGAGAGACTAGATCATCCCCACTCTGAGGTCTTTCTGACATCGAATCATTCTGCAATTCTCTGGACTCAACCAGGTGCTCTACAATTCTGGATGACACTAATCATACAGGGTTAGCTTCAGACTTTCCTTACTTCAGATGCAGTTACAACCTGGGTCCCCAAGCTCCATGTCCTTCTGTCCAATTTGGTGACAAATTAGGAAGTGGGAGTTTACTTCACACAAGATTCAATAATTCACTAAATCAACTTTGAGAACTCAAGAAAACACTTATGTTTGCCAGTTTGTTGTAATGAATATACCTCAGGAGCAAGCAAATGGAAGAGAGGCACAGGGCAAGGTATCACTTCTCTCTCATTCTGAGGCTTTCATCTGTCAGAAAACTCAACTTTTAACACATGATAATAGTTGTCAGGGAGAAGTGGGGAGCTAGAGGATGGGGTGGCTGGAGTGATGGGTGGGAGTAGTAAAGCTCATGAAGTCTTCTCATCACTTTCCAGACAATTATTATGCTGCTGCTTCCTGGGTGGAAAAGAAGAGAGCCCTCCCCAACTTGGTGTGTGTGTGTGTGTGTGTGTGTGTGATTTGTGGCCTCTATTTTCTACTGATAAGAGAGACCCGATTCAGCCCTTTTCAGCTATCTTCCATGATCTTCTGGGTCCTAGGGCTGTCTGTCCAGCCCAGTCTACAGATACTTTTTTTCAATAGCCGTGTTGGATTGTTTCTCTAATGCTTGCTAGTTTCCTCCCTCTACATTATGTAGTTATGTTATGTATTCTCATGATAATTTTGGCCTCCAGTTTACTTGTTTGTCTAAAATAGTATGCAACATCTCCAGACAATTTGGGTTTTTTGGAAGTCTTTTGAGTCACTGTCTCTCTATGCAGCTCAGGCTGGCCTCAAGCTTACTTTGTTGCCCAGGTTGGTCTCAAACTAGCAAGGATCCCCCTGCCTTAGTCTCCTCAGTGCTGGGATTACAGGCCTGTGCCACCATACCCAACTCATCTCCAAATTTTTTAAAACCTCTAAATGCTGCCTATGTAAGTGATAGGTCCCTAGATAGAAAGATCTTTGGATTAATGTGGATTTTTGGAGTAAACCTCAGCTTGTGTATGACTTTCTTTTCCTGCCTTTCTGATCTGTGTGGATGAACAGAAAATGGGTTGAACCACAGCTTGCCCTGAACTGGGGGATTAGGTTGCCTGTGCATGCAACCTGACCTTGGTTTGGGATGTGCTGAACATGCTATGTGACCCTAGATGAGGTGATATACAGCCTGTCTTTGGTTTGGGGCAGGGTGTGCATGCAGTGTGGTCCTGGAATGAGGTGGGCTGTTAATATAGCCTGGTGTTGGCAAACTGAATAGGACCTTGTCCCTGCCCTTCCCCACATTTTTTCTTTTTTGTCTTCCAAAAGTACATTGCAGAGATCTCAAAGCTATGTAGTATATCTTAGATGGTTATGGGTAACTCTATGTCTGTCCCCAAAACAGCATCTTTAAGTTGTATTTTATGAGTTTTGAACCAAATTAAGATGGCGGATTTTAGATGGCTGACTGACTTTTCTCCAAATATAAATGAAAGAGTAAAAGACAAGGTCTCAAACTATTAGGAGGAATGAGCAAAAATCTCATCTAGCAATTGATAGCTTTTCTATCTTTCCCTTTCCAATTCTTAAACTGGTTATAAGTTCATAATGTTAACAGGAAAAAGATATACAGAGTATCTTAGGGCATTTAAAAAAAACACAGTATGACATAGTAAAATGGAACACTAATTGATAACCCTTAGGAAAAAATCTGCCTTGTCTATGGTTATAAATTAAAAACTAAGAAGGGGATTATTATCATTTAACATGGACAGTGCAGCTAAAGATGCACTTTAACTTAATGTAATTGTTTTGCACATTATGTTTAGTCTATCTGCATAAAAGAGAGTGCTTAGTAGATACTTTGCATGATGAAACTAGTATGGAGGTTCCTCAAAATATTAAGTCTACAAGGTCTATCAGACCTTCTAGGTATATTCCCAAGAGAGATCATATTACAGCTATACATGCATACGTATGTTTATAACAACATAGTTCATAATATACAAATAGTGGAAGAAGTCTGTATGTTCAGCACCAAATGAATCAATGAAAAAAGTGGCATTTATACAGAATGCAGTACAACTGTGCTATAAAAAAAGATTAAACCTGAGTCATTTGTAAGAAAATGGATGCACCTGAGACCATAATGTTAAGTGAAATAAATCAGACATGCAAGCTTCAATATTGCAGTTTTCCTTATATGAGAAACCCAAAATATGAGTAAAGAGGAAAATAACAGATAATAGGAAATAGGGAGATATATCTTCAGAAAGTCCACAAACTATCTTAATTGGAAAAAATAAAAAATAGGAACCTGATCCTAAGATAAAGGAACAGATAGAATTGAAATAATGCTTTAATTATCAACCTTGAAAAAAGAAAGAAAGGAAGGAAGAAAGAAACCAGGTTCATACCTGTAACATGGGCTAGTACCCTTGTGGCAAGTGGACCAGCCTTTTCTGGGGTTTCTATGCCTTCGAGCATAAATGTTCTCAGTTTGAGGAAATAAAATACCCCCATTGTCCTGAGTTCCCATGTTCTTTTATTTCTTTGAGTTATACTAAAATTTCTGCCCAATAAACCCTTGCAGAATCTCTTACTGAGGTATCCTAAAAAATCCTCTTCTATGATGGGTCAGTAAATGTTCGGTCTATTCTATGAGTAAGTGAGTTTGGTTATCACAGTTCAGTAACCTTCTTGGACCTTATCAGGTAACAAACCCATGGTCAGGATTCCAGGGACATTCCCACAGCTTCCAGGGAGTTTGGTTTGGTTTTGCTTTATTTTGTCTTGCTTTTTTTTTTTTTTTTGAGACAGGGTCTCATTATACAGTCCAGGCTGGCCTTGAACTCTATGTAGTCCAAGCTGGAATCAAACTCAAAACAATCCTTCTGCCTCAGTTTCTTGAATGTTGGAATTACAGGCATGCACCATCATCCCTGGCTCCCAGGAACACTTTTGCACCTGGAAATTTTCCCTCCTTTACTGTTTATGGCATCAACTCTCTATAAATATTTTTGTTAGTAAAAGGGAAAAGGTTGTTTAGGGAACTGACAGGCTTTGTCTGATTTTCTCCTGAAAGTGCACTTCAGGAATCTACTCTCTCTACCATTTAGCCTTTCCCTTAGGTCACTGAAGAGTGTCACTTGGGTAGAGTAAGCACCTTCACTGTTTGGGCTATAACAAGTTGCTTGGAGCACTGATTTCAGGAACTGGGCAGTACCATGTGGGGTGAGGTAAGCACCATCACAATTTGGACTTACTGAAGGTCATTTTGAGATACTAATTGATGCGAGAAGCGATTCAGAGGTAGAAAACTTTCCAGGTATTTATTTTTTTAGTTTGAAGTGTTTATGTATTTTAGTTTGCTTTGGTTTCTTTCCTCTTTTTGTTCTCATAAGCACCTTTATTCTATGATGGACCGCAGGGTTTCAGTAACCTCTAGAAGCTGCATACACGTTTAGCCAGTATTCTATGAGGCAGCAACCTGATCCACATATTCTTTACCATATGAAAATAAGGCAGAGAAAATCTCCTCCTATAACACTTGATGGAGCACTCAGGTTGGCCAGCGAGCTTCCACTTTGGAGATAAGACAATACTCATTGAGGCAGTATTACGTCTATCTTGCAGAACAATTTGGCCTCATTTTTCCTTTACTTTATTCAGTACATTATGTGAACCTCTGGGGTTTTAAGCCATTTTAACTCTCATGAGCCAACTGGAGTTCAAGATTCTTGAACTGTTTGTCTTACAGGAAAGTTTGGATTAAGAAACTGTAAGAGGCTAGAGACACTGTGGTTTGCATGGAGAATTCTGCTGTGATTTGCTAGCATATGAAAACTGCTTGTGTTAATGCATAGTTCCCTAGAAAAATTTTAGTTACCTGTGACTTTTTTAAAAAGTGATTTTATTGTGCATGATAGTCCTGTATAACTGGCCCATAAGGCACATTCTGATTTCATGCAACTGTCTTTAAGATTTTCTGGGGTAACTTTGGAGTAGTATAGTACATACAAGGCTTCTTTTCTTGTCTTTGTCTGAATTATTGGCAAGTACAACCAAGAGCCATCTGTGCCTACCAAATGTGCAGCTACTTATATAATGTTGATGAGTTTCTTATTGGGGTTTCAATTTACCCTTAATTTTGGTTTAATAGTCCTTTGTCCATTCTAAACTGGTTGTCTTTCAAAATATTTGTTAAAATTTCTGTTTGCTGAAAATTATGGTCTCCTGCTCCCTCCAGGTTTTTTGTTTTTGTTTTTGTTTTGGTCTTTTGAGCAACAGACATCATCTATGGCTTATTTTGCAGTACAGTGGGAGCAACTGAAATATTTCTTTATTACACATTATCTAATAAAAGTATATTTGAGAGTTTCCTTACCAAGTCTATGAGAAATAATAGAGAGGTGTATCTTATGTATTAACTTGTGTCTAAGTAAACAGTAGTAAACATTGTCTAGTCATGCTTCTTAATTTCCTGAAAGAGCTGGGTCTGTATTTACATGGATAATAGCTTCCACAACTCTGGAATAATGAAGCCAGGATATGCTGATGTTGGATGAGTATTCCCTCCACCCCATAGTTAACAGAAATTTTTAGATCTTTTGAGCTTTGGCATTTTAAATGCCACAACCAATAAAAGTTGCTTTTACATCCCTCTAAGTTTATTCACTTATGGAAGGAGCCATCCCATGACTTCTTGTGAGCCAGTGGCAGCCATGTGGGTCAGGAGGAGAATCAAGAAGCCAAACCACACCTTCCTGTGAACCAGCTGGCATGGTTGAGAAACAAGAAGAGCAATGCCACCCCACCCTTCACCTCCCTTAAGCATCGGGCAATTTCAGAGGAACTCAGATGATAGCAACTGAAGTAAAAAAAAAAAAAATCTTAATGCTTGTATCGTTTGATTGACTTTGCCAGCATGAAACTGGTAGTCTGAGCATCTATTTGGAGGATAACAATATGCATTATAGCAACTGTGAGTGATTTCCTTCTGTCTTGTTTTTGAAATTCAATGTTTTGTTCTATTGTTTTGTTTTATTCCTGTATCTAGTAATCTGAGCAACTATTTTAAAGATAACAATATGTAACGTAACAACCATTGTTAAATTTCTACCATCTGGTTTTGAAATTCTATTGTTTTTTGTTGTTGTCAGTTTTGCTTTTGCTATTGTAGTTTTTGGTTTGTTTGCTTCTTGATTTTTCTGGGATTTTTTTCTCTTTAAAAAAAAAGCAGTTTATGTAATGAGAATTATAAGACAACACTTTAAGCAGATACCTAATAGGAACTTCCTAATGCTTATTTTTTCTAAATATTTAAAGCCTGACAAAAGACAACAGAGAACACAAGAAATTATTCTAACAAAAATAATGCCTTTATTTTTAAAGTTTTGATGTAAATTTTACCAAGAACTTTTAAATATTTTAAGCCTTGTAGTTTTCAACAAAAAGATTCTTACATAATTCCTGTGCATTAGATTTTTAATTCTTTCTTAAATATTTGTCTTAGAGCAAATTCTCTAATTAGAAATATTTTAGTCTCCTAAAATATTACAATATATATTAATTTACAACAAAACATTACTTTGAGTTCATTATAAAAGTATACCACATGTAGGTTATCAGTAGTTTAAAAAATCATGTTATTAATTGTATTTCTGTCCCAAACTGTGTCATATATAGGTATATGCACTCATATATAGGTAAGAACACATAGTATACTTGGAGAGAGAAAAATCCAAAAATCTTGCTTCTGAAACTTTCAAAGCTTTTCTATAAAAAGAATATTTAAAAATATATATATACACAAAGAGTATACAATAAAAAACAAAGAGTAGACAATAAAAAAATAGCAGTTTATTTATTACAGAGAAGCAAGCAAGCCTTTTTAGCATCTCTTAAAACTATTAGCATTAGGCTGTAAAGCAAACCCATTAATGAACCAGCAAGTTAGGCCTATTAACTCTTAACAGAAAAAGATTTTATTTTTTAAAAGCCTAATTGTTACTAGACTATTAACTGAGTGGTGCTTATATAAATTATTAAGTTTAGTATATTTAAAAGAATGAAAAATACAACCCTAAATCATTTCGAGACTTACTAAAGGTTGTTTTTAATTTATTTACCAAGAATTTGACAAAAATCTCCACTTTCAGACGGTTGTTGTTCCTCTAGAGTAGTTACTCTGTAATGCATTAAAGGATAAGATATCTCTGGATCTTATATTAGTGTTATACATATACATATGTTAACAATCACCTTGCTTGATATATTAATTTTATTTGGATTATCAGTTTTGTTGGCTTCATTGTTTCTCTCTAGACTATTCTTGAGTATTTTCTGGAGTACAGCGTTGGTATTCATAAAACCCTGAGTTGTTCATTTTCAGGGGACACCCTTATTTCTCTATCCATTTTGAAAGAAAGTTTTGCCAGAGATGTTACTCTGAGTTGGAAGTTGTTTGCTTATAGGGCTTGGAATATTCACTGTAAGCTCTTCTGGCCTTTAAAATTTGTGTTGAGAAAGGCCCTATAATTCTAGTAGGCTTACCTTGATATGTGATTTTTCTCCCTTTGACTAGTTTTAAAATTCTGGGGTTTTGTTGTTGTTGTATAGAAGGCATTTTAATTATAATGTGTTTTAGGAAACTTCTCGTTTTTCTTTATAGTTGGTGTTCTGTATGTCTTATGTACTTGTATGTTGAACTCTTCCTTCATATTTGGGAAATTTTCTGTTATGGTTTTTGTAAATGAAATAATTATTCCATGTGTGTCATCTTCTAGTTAGCTTCTTCCAGTTAACCTCAGGTTGTTCTTTTTACTCTCATCTAGTAGCTTTTAGATGAATTTTTCTCATTCTCATATCTGTCTAAAGCTCTTCTGATAATTCATCATAATTTACCATTTTGTATTCAATTTCAGAAACTGTCTGCCCATTCCCTCAGCTATAATAAAACCAAACAAAATAAATCAATGGAAATGACACAGGACTTTAAAATAAGATAATAGGAAATTAACAATGACTACCACCTTCAGAAGGAAATCCTCCCTAGTTGCTACATTGCATTATTTCTAATCTCTAAATAGATGCTTAGACCACCAGCTTTAGGCCTACAAAGTCAATCAAAAAATACAGGCATTAAAATTTTTTTTACACCAATATCTATCATCTCAGTCTGTGTTTCTCTGAAACAGCCAGTTGCTTACCAGGATGGAGCTTGGTACTTCTTGTCTCCCAGTCTGCATGCTGGCTGGCTCACAGGAAGGGGTTGTCCTGGCCCATGACTGCTGCTGTCTCACAGGAAGGGGTTAGTTTCTTCTTGATTCTCTTCCTGGGTCCTATGTATTAATTTTATACAATTTTTATATCTGATATTTCTGTCTGATCCTATTTTTGGATTCTATATCTTTGGTAAATTTGCCATTGATGTTTTGGTCAGCTCTTCCAATTTTTTATTGTTTCTCCGATATCTACATTGCTCATTTTGTATAATAATTCCATAAACTTTTGGGTCATAGTCTCTTTGAACTCACCAAATTTCTCTCTTTCATAAAGCTGGCCTATGTGCCTGACGTTTGCTTTCCTCTCCTTCAATTTCACTTAGTTCTGCCTTGGCATAGTTGGGTTTCTTCCTATTTTAGCTATTTTCTGATTACTGAGACAAAATACCTGCCACTTAAAATTAAAAGAGAAAGCAGTTTGTAGAGGTTTCAGTCTATTTTCAGCTGGTTCTAAGGTGAAGTAACATGACAGAGGGGCAAAGCATAGGAGAAACAGTCCATGGCAGGACAGGCAGGAAACATCAAGCAGGAAGCAGTGAGTTACCCTTTTTTCTGTCCCTTTATATTCCACCCACTCTATAAACCTATTGGATTGCCCCACCCACATCCAGAATGGGACTTCCCTTTTCAGTGAGCCTATTCAGACACACTAGAACTATGCTAATTCCAGTGAGTGGACTAATTTAGCACCACACACCTTAATCCCAGTATCAAACACCCTAGATCTAGCCAGCTCCAAAATCCCTACCTATGATCACGTGAGGCTCTGGAGGGGGGCATCTAGATACAAGTCATTAGGAGGTCTTTTGTTGCTTTATTTCCCCATATTACTACATGTATAATGTGTATGCATACATACACATACTGGCGTATACCAAGGGTTAAGTGAGGAGAACTTGTAGTTAATATGAAGATATTTTAGTTAGATTTTTTCTCCCAGAATATGTTCATGACTTTATTTGTACAAAGATATTGTTCACTCCTGGTATTTAAATGAAATGGCTTGGGCCCTGTCACTGTATTGTGAGAAGAAAGTTAATAGTGATTATAACAGCATCAACAGATCTAATCAAACATCATTTAGCTTAACATTGCATTTACACTTCTTCTCTTTATAGGTAACCTTTACAGCATCCACTCTTTTGTTATTCATGGTTAGTCTGAAATGTGGAAAGAGAAGAGAAGGGATTGGTCAAAGAGGAATGTAAGTCAGTACAAAGAGTAGTAGGTAGGAGAAATAATAATAGACTAAAAAAGAAAAATTAGGTCCAGTGTCATATGCCATTAGAGGTCTTTCTGGTTGTATTAATTGGTAAATAGTGAAGATTTTAGAATATTATTTGGGAGGTGAAGTTAGATGTAAGAGGAGGGAGGTATATTATGGTTTAAGAAATGCTGTGATAAGGGGTGATAAGAACCTTTTGATTTATTTGTACACAGAGAAGAGGCAAAGGATGATAAAGGGCTAGGTACAGTAAGAAAGAGCAAAAGGAACAGAGTAGATAGGACAAAAGGTCAGTGTGAGATAAGATGGAAACATCTGAAGGATAGCAAAATTAAGGGGATGAAAGTTGAATTTGAAACAGAAAAAACAAGTGAATAATAAGGCAATAAGTAGCATTGCTACAGATGCTAGAGTTAAAGAAGAGAAGTAGAGAGATGAGGAGAGAGAAAATAAACTACAACAAATCAAAACTTATAAAGCTCCCTAATAATATGATTCATAATAACAAAGTTTAAAAATTAAAATGGTTCTTCAGTCGCAAGAACAATACCATTGAATCAATTAAAAAGTACTTAATTTTACAAAAATGAAACATTTATTGATAAAGATACAAAGAAATTTCAGTTTGAATTTTTTACCTTACCTATCTATGAGTGTTTCAAAGAGAATTACTATATGTATGTATTGGTACGTAGTTAAAATATAGATGGATTAAATTGATTTGAATGGAACTATGTTTTCCATCATAGTATTGGGTTCAAAAAACAGATAAAAAGAAATTTAATTTTTGGTTTGATAAGAAAAACCACAATCTAAGTAATAGGTAAGTGACTTAATTATCACAAATATTTTTAAAAAGAAGATGGCATTTATAAATCTTGCCCAATATTTAAATTTTGGTTGCAATAACATAAAAATTATAGGGAGAGGTTAGTCAAACAAACTCCCACTTCCTCTCTGTCTCTCTTTAATTTACACACTTTGAATGCATTTACTTCCACTAAATGTTGCACTTAAAAATGATTAAAGTGGAAAATTTTATAGCTGGATAAGGTAGCGCATGCCTGTAGTCCTAGCTACTCTGGAGTCTGAGGCAGAAAGATCATTGACATTACATGTTCAGCACCAGCCTGAACAATATAGAGAGTCCCCATCTCACTCAACAAAACACAATAAAATAAAAATCAAAAGGTAAAATGGAAAATTTTAGGGCCTATATATTTAATTGCAAAGAATTTGAAGATAGCATGTACATATTTCATTTTTAAAGTTTTCTAAATCTTTTCCCAATTTCATTTATTCTTTTTTTCTTTTTTTTTGAGACAGAGTCTTGCTGTGCACTTCAAGTTGGACTTGAGCTTATTTTATAGCCTAGACTGGTCTCAAACTCACAAGAATCTTCCTGCTTCAGCCTCCCACATACTAGGATTACAGGTGTGCAACACCATGTCTAGCTTCATTCGTTCTTTAGTAGAAAAAAAGATCTTTTCATAAATCAGCATCACACCTGTTGCATAGTGTCTTTTAAAAGCCATGATCTTTTTGATGGATTTAAACCATAACTCACCAAGAACCTCTGTTTGCTGCTACTTCATGCTTTTCCTGCTTTCTAACTTTTTATCTGAACTGATTCTGTGGCTCCATTTTTCCCAAAGTTTGCATTCATCACTTCTGCTATACCATTGTTTTTGTTTGTTTGGTTCATTGGTTTGGTTTGTTTGTACTAACTACAGCCTCTTTATGTTGCAGTCACGGTCCCCACAAGAGAATCCTGTGATCACAGTTCCCTCAGAAACTATTGTTTCCTTAATCAGGAGAGTTCTCAGAAGTTGCAAAGACAAGACTGAGTGAAACATTCACCTATACATGATCCAAAACATTTTGGCCAAATTTTCAGATGCAAGTAAATTGGTTCTGGCTATTTCACTCAGCACTGAACAATCATTTTGAGGGGTTAATGTAATAATTTTGAACATTACGCTGTAGTTATGTTTTTCACACTGAGCATTTACCATAGCTAAATGAGAAATTAGGCTATCATTAGACGCACTTGCAGGCAGGGCACATTGTGAAATAATGCAGTAGGTGGAGCAGTAAATTCAAATGGGCTAGGCTGGAAGGTAGAGTGGTCTATGATTCTGACTTTGGGTTCCTAACCAAACTAAAGGTTTGAAGAACAGTGGCAGGATGTTGCATATTTGTGAGATCCCATCTGTCATAAGTACTATATCTTATTCATAATATATTTCATCACCATCAGTTGGAGACATACTTTCTGTAAAGTGACCAGATAGTATCACCACCACCAAGATCCTGGACCACAGCCAGTTTTCTGGCATTTCAGTGATCCCTGATGCAACCCAACACCACTGTGAACAGGATGTTGAAGCAGCTGTTGCAGAAAACTAAAAGAGGGCATTTGCAACCATTGGACAGAAGAAACACAAAGCGAATTGTACAGACAAATTTCAAGTACTACAGTAATGCCTTAAACAAAACATAATCTTCCTGGTAAAGAGTTTTCTTGTGTAAGGCAAGGAAGATTTGGAAATATAGCAGTCATTTGTTGATAAAAAGTTCACCTTTGGTAATCAAACTGCTGTTGTAGATAAAGAGGAACAGGATTAGGAGTGGGAAAAGGAATTAAATCAAACAGTAGGAAAAGAATTGGAAATTAAGAAAATATAAAATGTGTTAAAAGAGGAAATAGTTCTCAGAAGCATGAATGAATTGGGTCGTGTTAAAAAAATAAAGCCAATGAAAACAAACTAGGAATATGTCAACTCAGAAGCAAGGAGGAAGGGACTGAGGCTGGTGTCAGCACATATATGAAACTAAGCCATTTGGATACCGAAACAGGAAAACATTTGGATACAGAAACGGGAAAAAAAGAAAAAGCCCTTGTTAATATGAGACAGCAAATTTGTTAAACAATGAATGACGCTTGTCTTTTTCCTCTTTCTTGGCTACCTAAATTCTGACTTTAACTAGTCATTTTCCCCCCTCTGCATTGATCTCTGAAACATTTCCTATCTTGTCTGACTGATTTTTACTGCTTCCTGATGCAGTCTTAGAAACAGGAATGTGGGTAGAAAAAAATTGGTGCTAATGGAATTGAAGAACCATATACTTTCATGGAAGTGTTTTTTAGAGGAATTTTGGAGAGAGAACACGTAAGTTAGCATATAAAAGTCAAACTGATGAGAGAGAGCGAGAATGAGAGAGAGAGAGAGAGAGAGTGAGGATTTCAAGTATTGTGGTAGATTATATATGCCTTCTTTATGGACCTGAAAAAAATACCTATGAAAAGCTCGAATTTTTTTAAAATTATTACTCTGGTTGCAATGTTCTGGCTGCACTGCTGATCTGACCCTGGACCTCACGGTCTCTGGCTCTATAAACATTACATTAACTTGTCCGTAATCCTCAAACTGATCCAACAGCTGTGCATGCATCTTGTTGAGACTGCAGTGAAGAGAAGAAGCCTAAATAGTGACTTAATGTGATAAATAAAAAATAATTGTACAAAACAAATTATGATTTGTTTTCATGAATTATTATTGGTCTCGCTATTAGTAATATATAAAGTTCTTTTCTGCACTGTTATGAACAAAAACATAAAATATTTTAATTGGTAAATGCTGAATTTAGTTACTCCTTTTTTCCAGCTAAGTATCTTTCTATATAGAAATTTTCAAAAATATGACCTCTCCAGTTTCAAATTTTTAAATTTTTCATAAGAAATTTATATTGTTCACCTCAAGGATATAGTTTCCTCTCTCCACATATAGGTTTCAGATGCACATATATTAATATACAAATAGATTACATGTAGATATTTCAATTCCACCCTTCCTTTATTCTTTCCTGTCTCTATGTGTCTTTCTACACACACACACACACACACACACACACACACACAAATTTATTGGCACAGTTAAAAAGGTGACAATAAGATACAGTTTATCCCTTGACCAAATCAAAAAATTGTTGGGAATCCTTCTATAAGCGTCACAGTTTCAGCCATTATGAGAAGAATCTTGTAGTTTAACATACATTAATGAAGGCTTATGTGTTGACAAAGTTCAAGTGCAGTATTGCTATATCATGAACTGAATAAGTGTGGTAAGAGAACTTGCTCCAAAGGCTATATGTATGCCTGCTTTCATATCAAGAAAATAAAGATTTTTTCACTCCATACAAAGCTACAGCTACAACATCATAAAGTTACCATAAACCGGAGAAACCTTGCTGGAGAAGCAACTATTTAGAAATGTACCTGATTAGGTCCAAAATACAGTTATTTGTAGGTCAGTTTTCCAATAGCAATATCTGGTAAAGCAGGCTTCCCCTTAGCTGTGTGGTCTCACCTGAAAAGTATAAACAGGAAAAGTTATCTGAATCTGTTCCTTTTTTAATGAACCATGTATGTGATTCAAAAGGCTAAATGTAAAGGCCAGCTCTTGAGTGTGACCTGCTTATTAGTCTCAAACCTAAAGTGAATCTCTCTCAAATTTTCCTTCAACTTGAGATAATGAATATAATTTTTTCCCAAATTCTGTCTAATGTGTTTTGTGAGCACAGAGTTTGCTATAGGAAATGTTTTTCTCCTTTCAGCTCTACTGTGTAATTGAAACTTCCTAAAGATGGTGAAATCAACTGCTCTACACTCTAAAAAATACTAAAGACATCTCTTAGCCTAAGTTATTGCTTTCCCAAGAACATGTACCAGTCAATCAAGATGATGTCTTCTCTTTCTGATGAAGACCTTTGTTTACATTCAAGTCCTTAATTCCTGACAAACGCATTGTAATTCCTATCAGTAAATTTCCTTGAGATAATGCTCCACAGGTTGAACACAATTTTGCTTATCAACTCACCTCAGAAATACAAACTTTTCAGTCAGTTCTAATTGTAATTAAAATGTTTTTTCCTAGGATGATTTTGTTCTTAGGATTAAGAATGAGTGGATAGAATTCTTATTCTCTTTTCATCCTGGGCAGACACCGGGAGGTGACTCCTGTGTTTTGCTTATGGACCACTCTAGCCCCACTGCAGTTATGAAACCTTTGGTGAGGGAGAGATGCAATACCACAAATAACCACCCTCTTTCCATTTGAGAGTACATTGTTCAAACTTCCAACGGCTTTAGATTTTCTTAAGAGAACATTTGTCAAATGGGGGACATCGCTTGTCAACTGAATGAGATACATAATCTCATTTTTTGTCTTTTCCTAGTAAGAGTGTGTCTGTCTGGTTTACATGAGCCTTTGTCTTGCCATCGGTCTTGTCATTTTCGATCTTTTCCAATTTGATGTGAGTACATGATACGTCTGGGAAGAAAAGTAAATGTGAGTAGGACATTTAATTATGACTTGCCTGCCTCTATCCAGCAGGGAATCATGCCACTGAGTTCATAGTGTTTTGTTAGCATAGCTAATTTTTCTGGCCTACACCACTATTTTCCACCACTTGCAAGACTTTGGGACCATAACATACATTCTGATTAGGGAGAGCTTGAATAAATCTGATGGATAGTATTTGTAATATGAACATCTTGCCTTTATTTCCTGTGTTGAGAAGAAGGTCTTCAGACTTTTACTACTATATCAAGACTTTCACAGCACTAAGACATTCCATAAATACCACCTACTTAACTAAGCTACAAGTTAGTCAAGGTCTCATAATCAGATACTACTGAAAAAGAGACAAGCTTTCCTGTAACTAATATGATATTAGTGAGTTTATTTATTCACTTATGTATGCACTACTTTCGCTACATCATTGGACTTCATTTATACATTATAGAATATTTGTATCAGGTAGTATTTGCAGCTACCTCCTGAAGATTTATTCCTCAATATTTTATATATTTTGCTCTTTTTTTCTCCAGATTGTTGTTAAACAAAGATAAGCAATATAGGTTTTAAAAGTCATAAAATAAAAATAATTTTCTTTACAAATTTAGAGTAATTAAAATCTCATAAATTATATTATAAATCAATTTATATTAAAATTGATTTTTATCACACATACATGTTTTGATGTAATTTGTGTGGAGCCAATTAGCTTATGAAAAAAGATTCATATTATTAACTTGGAACTATATTCAGTTGTAATAAATTATGAATTTTTAAACAACCAATTGGAAATAATAAATCTACAGGATATGGATATTTTATTTAAGCAAGATTATTTATGCATTTCTTTTTTACATATGCATTTCTTAAGAATATATTTTTAAAAAGAAACAGATTAATGCATGTATGCTCACTTATTGTTTTAAATAATGCCCACTACAGAAGTGATTAAAATACTTTAAAGGGTGCTTTGGGAGAAAAAAAAATATACCATGTAAAGTGGTATTTGATATTATCTGCAATGTAATTTTATGTATTGAGGCCCTGTCTGGCAATGGATCACATAAATTTTGGAAGAAGAGAAATAGTTCAAAAATTCCAGAAATCTAAATTCTGACAATATCTGTTCTTGATGGCCTAATTCCTTGTTACTTCTTTTTAGAAAATAGCATTTATATTTTTCTGATATATAGAAAAGAATGTCCTTTGGTACATATTTCATATATCTTATAACAGTTATTCATACTTCATATTATTTCTCCTGAAATATTCAGTTTTTAGGTCATCAAAACTGTCATGTTTGCTTAAAGTACAGTTTTTAATTAATCCCTTTATTTTAAGAACCATGATATAACTTTGCTTAGTGTTTACCACTTGAAAACTGGGAAATGCTACTTCTGGCAGAAGAAAAAATTATTTCCCATGTACATCAAATAATGAAAACTGAACAAATGCTAACAGCTGCCAAGCCATCCATTCAGCTTTCTGCTTATCCCATACAAAGAATACATTTTTAAGAGGCAGACATATGGGCCTTAGATCATGTTTATGTAGGCAATGGTAAATTAAATGCCAAAATCTTCCTCCCAAACTATAGTTGTATCTTTTCTTCTAATTTATTTTTGATTGGTACATTTTAGATAAACATAATGATCATATTCATCATAGGAAATTTGTACCTGTTCATGATACATCTTGCTTCTTTTTTTGGTCATTCTCCTCCTCTTCCTTCAAACATTCTTCCTCTCTTATTTACAAAAGTTTTGTACCCATTTTTTCCCTTCTATTCTCCTTATTTTTCTTTTCCCTTCCTTCCTTTCCACCTCTTCCCTGCTTGTTCCCCTTCTCTTTTGAACATTTTCATTTTCTTCCCATTTCCCAATATCTATTATACATTTTGGTTCTTATTTACACTTTCACTTTCCCGCACCAGAGAAACAAAGCCATATTTAAAAATGTGTATTCAATTTCTTGCACTTGAGTATGCTTTCAAAGTGCATCCATTTATCTAGAAATATCTCAAGCTTAACCTTTATGGCAGAGTAGTACTCCATTATTTATAAAAACTCACATCTTCTTTATCCCATTCATTCATTGATGGGCAGTCAGGCTGTTTCCAAAACTTAGTTTTTACAAACCATGCCATCATAAACATGTGTGTGTGTGTGTGTATTGCTGTGGTTTTATGCTTTTAATTCTTTTGGAAAAATGCTAAAAAGGGAACTAGCTGGTTCAGATGTAACCTGTAGACCTAGTTTTTGGCAGAAGCTCCACACTAATTTCCACAGTAGTTGAACCAGTCTAAACTCCTCAAAATAGTGGAAAAGTGTTCCTTTTCCCCCACAACCTCACCAGCATTTGTTAGTGGTTGACTGGTTGATAATACAATTCTTTTGAAAGTGAGATGGAATCTTGGCATTGTTTAATTTTCATCCCCTGAATGACTAGTGATGTTAGGCATTGTTTCATTTTTTTATTTGCTGTTTGTGCTTCTTCATCTGAGATGTATCTTTCCATTTCAGATGCTCAGCTTGGGGTTGGGTTTTTAAGTTGGGGGGGCATGATTTTTTGAATACTTGATATATTTATTTATTCTTTTTTTATTTAAAGAGAAGAAAAAGCATATAAAGGGTAGAGATAATACAGAATTTCAGAAAAAAGATAAACAATAACAAACCACTAGTTGATAAATTACATATTGTCCTCTTAGAAATAGTTGTTCAATTTACAAAATTAAAGCATACAAAGTATATAGTCAAACAGTGAAAGCATAAACAGCTATGCATACATGAGTCTCTACATGTATTTCTATTTTTTCTGTATTAGAGGGAAAAACAAAACTTAGTAAGACAAAACAAAACAAATTCCTATAAAAACATGAAACCAAAAAGTCATATAAAACCACAGTACAAGGTGATCTACAATGATTGCTCTGTTGTTTCTTATTAGCTTCAATAGAATTGCCTATATCATCAGGAATAAATGAATATAGCAGTATAATTGAATATAGCAGTACATAACAATATTAGTAAAAAATAAAACATTGTAGATAGTATAAAATTTCAAAGGCAGGTAATAATCAAACCAGAGTGGATATTCTAGTGAATCTTGTCATCTTAAGTGCAGTTGCCTATACTCTCAGACTTGATACTATCAATCATAGCAGCTTTGAATAAAATCTATCACACAAAACAGCAATCCAACAAACCAGATTTGATTACGATTGGTCATGGTAAAACAATATAGGTTTTACAGAGCTTTAGATTGACTTAATAGGAAATTAAGGATGATTACCGTACTATATCCTATTATTTTCGGGATTACTGTTTGTACCCTCAAATCTAGTACAGGTAGAAAGACTGGAACAGAATATAATACATCTAAGCAGAATAGTGTGAGTAATGTGGGTTTTAAATCCTGGTGCACCATTAACAATATAGTGTATCAAGGCCATCTATGTTAGAGATTCTAGTTATCCTTCTCTGCCTTATTTCTGCTATGCTATTTTTCTGCCTGTCTGTCTACTTTTCTCCTTCATTCTACAGCCTGCCACACTCATTGAGGCCTTTCTGCAACTATTTCTAAAATCCTGGTATTTTTCTTTCTCTCTCTAGAATGTCCTTCAGTATTCTCTGTAGGGTTGGATTGGGGGTCACAAACTCCCCCAGTTCCTCTTTGTCATGGAAGCATCTTGTTTCTCCATTAATTTCTAGTGACAGTTTTGCAGGATACATCAATCTGGGCTGGAGGTTATTCTCTTTCAGGGCTTGGAATACTTTTCTCCAAGCTCTTCTTGATCTGATGGTCTGTGTGGAGAAGTCAGCCATGATTCTGATGGGCTTACCTTTATAGGTAATCTGTTTCTTTTCTCTGACAGCTTTTAAAATTCTGTTTTTATATTGAATTTCTGGTATCTTGATTATTATATGTCTGAGTGTAGCTCTGTTTTGGTTGTAGGTGGCTGGGATTCTGTATGCCTCACATAACCAAATACCATTTTCTTTTCCCATGCTTGGGAAGTTTTCCTTAATTGTTTCTGTGAATAGCCTTTGTAATTTGCCTGTATGTATTCCTGCTTCTTCGTTCACATTTCTTATTCTTAAATTGTAGATTCTCTTGTCATCTTCTAGCCTTTGTATTTTTACTGCCTGTTTCCTTGTTATTTTTAAGAGCTCTTTCCTTTCATGATCAAACATAGCAAACTTGTCTTCAACTTTTGATAGTCTATCCTTAGTTTCTTTTAAGGCATTTTGCCAGCTTTCAATGGAGTTTTTAATTTCTTGGTAGTCTCTTTGAATCTGCTTCATGTATTCTATATTTTCTTTATATTCTTTATTGAATGTTTCTCTCCTTTTTTGTGTTCTTCCCTTCTTCTGTCTGTATCTTCCTGAGACATGCTCCCTCAGAGCATTTCTTTTATTACTCTACTCATATCTTGCTTTACCTGATTTAATATTTCAGTTTTGAGCTCGTCTACAAGGTCCCGAAGATATCTTTTAATGTCCATTGAAGCCATGCCTGCTGTTGCATGTTTGCCACCCTCAGTCACCCTTGTTTTTCCCTCTCCTGGATCAGGGCTCTCAGGGTTCTGGGCTGGGGGCCTCTTCCTGCCTCTCTCTCCTGTCATGGTGCTGGCTTCCTCCACACAGATTACAGTGCAGGTCCCAGCCCCCTTCCCTGTTGGCCACGTTTCCTCCAAAGCACGCTGGTGAGGGACCACTGCCCTCTCCTGACTGCTCTTATCACTGAAGTGCAAGCAGGGGCTGCCTATGCCTGCCCCTCCCCACCAGGCCAACCAAACTGCAGAAACCTTCCCCCAGTTAGTGCTTGCAAGGTGCAGGGAATCAATTTGGAATGGCTCATTGGATCCTGGCCAGTGGTGCAGCCCAGTCCAAGCAAATCCCATGAATCTGCTTTGGGGAGGGAGGAACCAACTGAATTCACTGTTGCTCCCAGTTCAGTCTTCTCTGCCAGATTCCAACATGTCGCCCATTTGATTGTGCCCTTCCTGTGGTGGGGGATCCCAATCCCAGCACAGACTGTGGACCAATGAAGGTCCCTTTGTTGGCTCTGCTCTCTGTTGGCTCACCAAACCCCGACTTCAATGCTGCTATGCTTCCCGTGAGTGGCGGTGGGAGAGTTTGGGTGGCTCTGCTGGCCGTGGCGGCTTCAGGCTCGTGCAAATTCAGGCCGGTGTAAACTTGGTGGCTCGCAGCGAAAACACTGTGTCCCATAATTTTTAGCTGTTCCTGTTGTAGTCCCAACATATTTGACAAGCTTTTTTATGTTTTAATTTCTTCCTGTGTCAAGAGGATCCATCTCCCTCTGTCTGGGTCTATCCAGGGTATTTTATTCTGGCATATGAGTTGTTTCTCCTGGGAGGTTCTCTATTTTGTTGCTCACTGATCGGCCATCTTGTCTTCTTATTTACTCTTTATATACTCTTATTTGTCTGAGGAACAGCTCAAAAAATATTTTCCCTACACTATGGGTTTCTCTTCACTATGTTGGTGATTTCTTTTGTGGTCCAAAAGTTAGCCAATCTTTACAGCACCATTTATGAAAGAGGATCTCTTTTCAAGTAAAGGTATTTGGCTCCTTTGTCAAAAATAAGGTGTGTGTGGGTGCAGTGGTGCATGTCTGTAATCCTAGCACTCAGGAGGAGGCTGAGGCAAGAGGATTCCCACAAATTTGAGGTCAGCCTGGGCTACCTAGTCAGTTCAAGGTCAGCCTGAACTACAAAGCAAGACTGTTTCAAAAACAAGCAAGCAAACAAACAAAATAAGGTGACAGTATATTTGGACCTCTTGTTGAACCTTCTAATCTGTTCCTTTGATCCACGAGTCTGTTTTTTTTTGCTAGTACCCTGCTGTTATCACAGTAGCTCTATAGTATAATTTTAAGTCTGGGATTGTGATGCCTCCTGTCTTGCCTTTGTTGCTCAGAATTGCTTTTGCTATTCTAGGTCTGTTCTGGTTCCAGTGGATTTTAAGACTCTTTTCTCTCATTTTGTGAAATATGCTGTTGGTATTTTGATCAGGATTGCATCATATCTGTACAAGAATTTTTGAAGCATGGCCACTTTGACTATGTTGATTTTTCCTACTGAAGAGCAAGGGATATCTTTCAATTTCTGATATTCTCTTCAATCTCCTTTTTCAGAGTACTATAGCTTTTAAAGTAAAGATCTCTTCTCCCTTTATTTGATTCCTAGGCATTTCAGTTGTTCAGATGTCATTGTGAAAGGTCTTGTTTCCCTAGTTTCTCTCTCAGTGAGTTTGTTATTTGTGTATAGAAATGATAGTGATTTTTGAGTGTTAACTCCATATCCAGCTATGCTATTGAATTTGGTTATTAAATCTTTAAGTCTTTTGGTGAAGCTTTTGTGATCTTTGATGTAGGTTATTATATCATTTGCAAATAATGATAATATAAGATGTTCCTTTTTTATCCTTATTCCTTTTATTTCTTTCTCTTGACTAATTATTCTAATGTTTTCAGCACTATTAAATAAGAGTGGTGACAGTGGATATCCTTGTCTTGTTTCTGATTTTAGAGTAAAAGCTTTCAGTATTTGTCCATTTAGCATGATATTGGTTATTGACTATTGGTTCATAGATATAGTTTATCAGATTGATGTAAAAACCATCTATCCCAATTTTCTTTGCTTTTTCTTTCTTTCTTTCTTTCTTTCTTCTTTTTTTAAATAAGGTTTTGCTATATAGTGTAGACTACCTTTGAACTCATTTATGTAGCCCAGCCTGACCTCAAACTCATGGTGATCCTATCTCAACCTCCTAAATGCTGGCTGGGATTACAGGTGTGAGCCAGCATTCTTGGCTGTATTGTAGTTTTCTGCAGGGATTTTTTTTTTTTTAAATCAGTAATGAGTATTAGACTTTGTCAAAAGCTTCTTCTCCAACCATTGAGATGATCATGTGTTGTTGTCCTTTTCTGTTAGTATACTGTATTACATTTATTGATTTATGTACATTGGGCCAGCCCCAAACTTCTGGGATGAACCCTACTTGGATATGGTGTATATTTTTCTTAATAATTTGTTGCATTTTGTCTTCCAGTATCTTATTGAGGGTTTTTGTGTCTATGTTCATTAGGGAGGTTGTCCTTTGGTTCTTTTTTGGTGTTGGATCCTTCTCTGGTTTTAGTGTCAGGGAAACACTTGCTTTCAGGAATATATTTAGAAGTAATATTTCCCTTTATATTTCATTAAAGAGTTTGAGAAGTAGTGGCATTAGATCTTCTTTAAATTTTTTGTAGAATTCAGCAGTGAATTCATCATGACCGGGGCTTTTCTTTATTGGTAGGTTCTCTTGCCAACTTCAATTCAGTTTTACCCCATCCTGACACCCTGACACCCAGCCTGTAGCTGCTCTTGAGTTCCAAGCTCAGTTGGCCTCTTTCCAAGATGGCTAGTGGCCAATCACCCTCTCCCTGGGGAGGGGAATCTGAACATGAATAACTCACCAGCCACTGCAGTCTGATGCTTCCACTGCTATGTTCAACTAGCGCTTTTCTCCTTGGAGGCCTCTGCAGTTGCCATAGTCATCAAGCATCTACAGGCTTGAGCCACCTCTCCCACATAGTGAGTCAGGATTCAGAGAGAAGGTACCCTTTGCCACTTCTTTCTTCTGCACTGAGATCTCTTTCTTCTCTCTTTCTTTCATTTTTAGGGTGAGATAGGGTCTGATTGTGTAGCTCAGGTTGGCCTCGAGTTCACTATATTTGAGTTTGAGGCACAGATTGGCCTCAAACTCATAGCAATCCTCCTGCCTCAGTCTCCTTGAGTGCTGGGATTATCAGAGTGCCTCTTTGCTGTCCTCTCAGGCTTCAATTCTTGTTTCAGATCTTTACTGGACCCACTTGCCTCCTTCTCTTCCTCATGTTGCTATATTCTGGTGTCTGAATACCAAATCTCAAAGAGGCTATTTCTCTCTTGTTCATCACTCCACCATCTTCCCAGATGTTCTCATATAGTTATATCTTGTATCTTAAGATAACTCATAAGTAATGGAGTTAAAATATTATATCTCACTACAATGTTTCACACCTCCTAAAAATTTTGTTTTGTTGTTAAGTGTTTATAATTTTGTTGAAGTGTAACTTACATAAAACATGAGAATAGTTGGCCCTTGAGCAATGTAGAGTTAAAGAACTTATCCCCTATGCAATAATATATACACATAGATTTTGATTTTTTCAAAAATGTATAATGAAAAAAGTATGACCCATAACAAAGTGCTTTCTACTGTTGTACACAATTTACTAGAGTGGGAATAAAAAGGGAAGGACTCCTTATGTGAAGATGGCAGCTAACTTATGGGATTTTTTTAAGTATACATTTAAAGAAATTTTTATTAGTGCATGTTTGTAATAAAGAATAGAAATGTTCATTTTGCAGGACTGTTAAGTGCATATAACATATGCTGATATTTTTCCATCCATTTACCCTACTTTCCTCCTTCTCCCATTACTCTTGTTACTCTCCTCTCTACACACCCTATATTTAACTCAGAAAGTTAAATATTTCATGTTTTTTCTTATATGAAAAACCTAAAATAGTAAGTAAATGGGCAGACTCTTGGAGATGGGGAAGATGAGACCAAGAAAGGAGAAAGGAGGTTAGGCTAAAGAGACTGTTTCTCTTTTTAAATTTTATTTAAAGAGGAAAAAAAAAGCAAAACAGAAAAAAAGGTTGAAACATTACAGAATTTCAAAAAAAAATAGTAAGAAATCATTAGTTGTTAAATTACATATTGTCATCTTAGATATAGTTGTTCAAGTTACAAAATTAAAGCATACAAAGTGGACATTCAAACAGTGAGGCCGTAAACAGTTCTGTTCAATGATCCAATAAAAACTCAGCAACATGGTTATCAATCCTACACACTTAAAGTTACATGCAGTTATATCCTTTAGAGTACTTTCTTTTCCTCCTTTTGCTTTTTAAATCCATTTTCTGTTCAGTTATATCATGTTTTATCTTGCTCAGTGCCTTACTGATCTGTTTTGTTGTTGTTATTTACTTTTTAATCACCTTATATAAATCTGTTGCTTTGTTTTTGAGTTTCTCCTCATCCATTCCCCATCAGCTTTAGTGGAGTTGGGAGTTTTTGGAAAGATTTTGTTACTTGTTGTCTTTTTTTCTTTTTGAAAATTTTTTTTTTATTATTTTGAAGGTAGTAAAATACAGAACAAGACAGAACAAAGCCAACTGAGACAGTGCAGTGAAATTGGTACAGGACTTCACAGCAGGTTACCGGGATAACAATAATAGGTACCATGGTATATCTTGTTATCTTCATAATGTTCTTTCAATCAGGTATAGCAAAATCAAAGGAAATACAGAACATTATAGAACTTATCAAAACAGAATATTAACTATAGTAGTACAATTAATCGGAACAAAGTGAAACAATGATAAAAATATTTGCCTTCAAAGAGATGGTAGAAGGAAATACCCCTATTTGCTACACTGCATATGGTCAACCTCTCAAGAGCTGCTCAGGCCTCTGGCTCCCATTTGCTAGTGGGGCGGGGGGATAAGCTCACAGCCGCTTACCAGGGAGGCAAGCTGGTTGCTTGGTTTCCCGGTGCCCTAAATTCCAAAATGGCACAGATCTCAGGAGGCACTGGTGGTTCTTGCCCTGGGGCTGCCACAGCTTCGGGATTGTTTCTTGAAAATAACATAATTTTATTCTATTTTTTCTTTCTTTTTGTTGTCGTTGTGTTTTTGAGACAGAGTCTCACATGAAGTTCCGGCTGGGCTTAAGCTCTCTTTGTAACCCGGGCTGGTCTCAAACTCGATCCTCCTGCCTCAGCCCCCTGAATGCTAGGATTACAGTTGTGAGCCACCATGCCTGACTTTTTAATTTTATTCTTTCTTGTGGCTGAAAAATATTCCATTATGAATATATACCACATTTTCTTTTCCTGTTCATCTTTTGGGAGGTATCTTGCCTATTTCCACAGTTTAGCTATTATAAATTGTTCCTCTAAAAACATGGATATGCATGTTTTTAATTCTATAATGTTTTTATTTCTATTAGAAATATACCTATCAGAGGTATAACTCAGTCAAATAGTGCTCTTATTTTTAGACTTTTGAGGAATCTCCATACTGATTCCACAGCGATTTTGTTAATTTACTTGTCAACAAATAATGTGGGAGGGCTCTTTTTTCCGTGCTTCTTTGCCAGAATCCATTGTTTCCTTTTGTGGTCCTGATGATAATCATTCTAACAAGGGTAAGATGCAAACTATTTTGATATGTGGTTCCATAATGACTAAAGATGTTGAACATTTTTTAAATGTGCTTACTGGCTGTTTGTATTTCTTTTGAGATGTGTCTCTTCAGTTCATTTGATGATTTTTTGATTGGGTCATTTATTTAAGGAGGATCATTTCCTTGAATTCTTCATATATTCTAGATATTAGTCCTCTATTTGAATAGTTGCTAGCAAAATTTTTTCTCCTGTAGGTTATCTCTTCATTCTGTTGATTGTTTTCATTGCTGTGTAAAAACTTTTTAATTTGATGCCATCCTATATGTTGACTGCTCATATTATTCTTATCTTCTTGGAGTTCTAATCTGGAATTCTTTCCTGTGCTTCAAGTGTTTCCCTGTGTTGTCTTTTGGTAGTTTCAAATTTTCTTGTTTTTTTATGAATCTGTATCTTTGATCAATTTGTTAAAATTTTAGTACAGAGGGAAAAGTATCCAGTTTTAGTGAATAACCAGTTTTCCCAAAAATATTTGTTTAAAGAGTCTGCCTTTTCTCCATTGTATGTTTTTTGCCTGTTTCTCAAAAATCAAGTAGATGGGGGTGCGTGGAGTTTTTTCTGTGTCTTTTGTCCGTTCTTGTATATTTCTTTGTTAGACCTATCTCTTTTTTTGCAAATACCAAGTTGCTTTTGTTACCACAATTTTGTAATTTAATGGAACTGGCATTGCAATGATTCTAGCTTTGATTTTTCTGCTTAGCATGGCTTTGGTTATTGTAGACCTTTTTTTTTGACCCCATGTGAATTTAAGATTGTGTTTTGTATTTCTTTTTTTTTTTTAAGGAGAATAACTTTACTGTGAAATATCATCCATGGTATAGACAGCTAGTGAAACTGTATATTAAATATTTTAGTCATATAGAAGGCAACATTCCTTACAAACATGTATTGCTAATACCTTAAATTGCACTATTTCATATATTTGTCAAATGTTCCCCCTGCTTTTCAGTTTTTAAATATATTTTCACACTATCTAAAAATTTATTTCAAAGCATATAATTTCTCAGAATATTAGAAACTTTTATTTCCTTTTAATTATGTTAATTGATATAATAACATATCAAATGTTATTTCAGCTTCATTAGTATCCAGACACTTAAACATTAGATAATTATGTTTATTTCACTTAAATGGTATAGTATATATTCCATATAGTTTAACTTTATTCTTTTCTTTTCTTTTAATTTTACAGAGGAAAAAAACAAAATTTCAAAGCACAACAATAAGGAGATAACAATGGTGTATATATTGCACATTGTCATCTTCAAATCAGTTACTCAGAGTGAAAGATATCTGCACTTAACTGTCTGAACAATACTAGCATGAGCATTTCTCTTCAGTGAGCTTAGAATATGTTTCATATTTCTGTAAATAATATTATTATCATTTTGATAGACATTACATTAAATGTATAGATCATTTTTGGTAGTATTACCATTTTAATGCTATAAGTTCTGATTCAACAATAAGAAACATTTTACACTTTCTAATGTTCTCTTTGATTTCTTTCTTCAAAGTTCTGTAATTTTCACTATAAATTTCTTTTATCTCCTTATTTAGGTTAATTCCTAGTTATTTAATTGTTTTGAAACTTTTTTGAATTAAATTGCTTTTTTCACAATTTCTTGGTGGTTTCACTGTTGGTGTTCAGGAATATCATTTAGTTTTGTATATTAATTTTGTATCCTGCCACCTTGTTGGATTAGCTTATCATATATAAAAGTCTTCTACAGAAGTTCTTCAACTCTTTCATATAAATAATCATCTCATTTGCAGGTAATGGTAATTTAACTTCCTCCTTTTCTATTTGTGACCCTTATTTCTCTTACCAGATTGTTTTGGGTAAAGCTTGGAATACTATATTGAACTGCAATACTGAAAGTGGACACCCTTGTCTTGTTCTTGGCACAGCAGAAATGCTCTAGTTTTTCTCCATTCAGTGTGATGTTGGCTGTGGGTTTATCACAGCTGGCTTTTATCAGTTTGAGATAAGATCTTAATATACATACTTTCATCAGTTTCTTTTTATCCTAAAGGATGTTGGGCTTTACTGAATCTATTGTGATGACCATGTGATTTTTATCCTTGGTTCTATTTATGCAGTGCCTTACATATCAATTTACAAATGTACTGTTGTTATGGTGCAGTCTTAAAATGTTCCCTGAAAGTCTTATATTTTCACATGGGAGGTGACTGAATCATGAAGATGCTATACTCATCAATGGGTTATTCTATTGGTGAATTCATAGCTGAAGGTAGGAAGTGAAGCCTGCTGAAGCAGGTCACTGGAGGTGTGACCTAGAAGGGTATATTTATGTTCCTGGATCCTGTCTTTCCTGCCATAGAAAAGATTTCCTCTGCCATGCCCTTCTATCATACCATTTCTACCTTGAAGCCAGTCAACCGTGGGCTGAACTCTGAAATCAAGAGCCAAAAATTTAGATTTCTTCTGCTTTAAGTTTTAAGTATCATATATTTTGTCCCAGCAGTGAGAAAGTAAGTTATACAACATTCCTGCATTTTGGGGATGAATGAAACTGGGTCATAGTGTGTTATTTGTGATTTTTTTTCAGTAAGTTATTGAATTTTCTTGAAAGCATCTTACTTAGGATTCTTAAATTCTATGTTCATCTATGATACTGTCCTGAAGTTTGTTTCCTTTGTTTATTTGTTTTATTTATTTATTTTTTAGTCCTTATCATTTTTTAGTAACAGGGCAATGCTAGTTTCATCAAATGAGCAGGGAAACATTCTTTTTCCTTTTGATTTTATAAAAAGTTTGAGAAGTTTTCACATTAATCCTTCTTTAATGATCTGGTAAGATTCAGTGGTAAATTTACTGGGTCATAGGCTTTTCTGAGTCACAGATATTTTATTATTGCAGTAACTACATGGCTTGTTATTGATGTTTACTCTTTTTCTATTTTCTTAATAATGCTTTGGTGAGTCATATGTGTCCAGGAATTTATCCATTGTTCAATTTACTGGAGTATGTGTTGTTGAAATAATTTATAGTAGTTCTCTGGGTTTCTGATATGATTTGACCTTTGTTTTGCATTTTTACAAAAGTTTATGTAAAGAGAAAAAAAGAAAAAGAAAAAAGGGTAGCAACAATACAGAATTCTAAAAGAAAATAAACACTAAGAAATCACTAGTTGATAAATTACATTTTGTCATCTTGGATATAGCTGTTCAAGTTACAAAATTAAAGGATACATGATACATATTCAAACAGTGAGACTGCAAACAGTTCTGCTCAATGATCCAACAAAGATTCAGCAATATGGTCATCTATTTTACACACTCAAACATACATGCAGTTATATCCCTTAGAGCCCTTTCTTTTCCTCTCTTTTTTACAATAGCAATTACACATTTTGGGTATATTTCTCTTATATTTCCTATCACTTTTTACACTAGGGACACAATGTGATATTTATAAATATGATTCTTATTTATTTCAAAAAAGAGGATAGTCTCAAGTTGTCTCTATTTACCTATGAAGGCCTCAAGATCATCCTTTTTTATAGCTGAGTAATATTCCATTGTGTAAAAATACCACATTTTTTTCATCCACTCTGCAGTTGATGGGCATCTTGGCTGTTTCCAAGATTTAGCTATTACAATTGTGCTGCTATGAACATGGGTGCACATATATCACTGTGATATGAACTTGTGAGTTCTTCTGGGAAAATACCCAGGAAGGGAATAGCTGGATTGAATGGAACTTCTAATCCTAGTCTTCTGAGAATTCTCTTCATATGGATGTCCATAATGGTTGCACCAGTCTACATTCCCAGCAACAGTGGAGCAGTGTTCCTTTTTCCCTGCAGCCTACCAGTATTTGTTATCTGTTGATTTCTTGATGGCAGCTATTCTTTCTGGAGTAAGGTGGAATCTCAATGATGTTTTAATTTGCATTTCTTGAATGGCCAGTGATGGTGACCATCTATTCATGTATTTATTTGCCATTTACGTATCTTTCTCTGAGAACTGTGTGTTCATTTCAGATGCCCATTTTTGGAGAGGGTCTTTGAATTTGGGGAGCTTGATGTTTTTCAATTCTTTATATGTTCTGGATATAAGTGCTTTGTCTGAGGGGTTGCTGGCTAAAATTCTTTCCCACTCTGTGGGTTTTCTTTTCACTCTGCTGGTGATTTCCTTTGAAGTGCAGATACTTTTCAATAATATGAGATCCCAGTTATTGATTCTTTGAAGTGTTTCCCGTGCAGTTTGCATTTTGTTCATAAATTCTCTGCCTACTCCTATGTGTCCAAGACTTCTACTTACCTTGTCTTCCAGTAAATTTAGTGTTTCTGTTTTAATATTTAGGTCTTTGATCCATTTAGACTTTAGTTTTGGGCATGGTAGTATTCATGGATCTAGTTCTAGTCTTTGGCATTTGGACAACCAATTTTGCCAACACCATTTATTAAAGAGACTATCCTTCTTCCAGTGGACATATTTAGCCCCTCTGTCAAATATCAGGTGGCTGAGTGTCTTTGTAGTTGTGCTTGCATCTTCTAATCTGTTCCATTGATCCTCAGGTCTATTTCTTTGCCAGTACCATGCTGATTTTATCACTGTGGCTTTCTAGTATAGATTCAAGTCAGGAATTGAGATGACTCCTGCCTTGCCTTTGATGCCCAGAATCGCCTTTTCTATTCTAGGTTTCTTCTGTTTCCAAATGAATTTTAGGAATGTTTTCTCCAGATCCATGAGGTAAGTCAATGGTATTTTGATTGGGATTGCATTAAATCTGTATAACAGTTTTGGGAGTATGGCCATTTTCACAATGTTCATTCTTCCTAGCCAAGAGCAAGTAATAGCATTCCACTTTCTAATATCTTCTTCAATCTCCTTTTTCAGTGTTGTGTAATTTTCAGCATATAGGTCTTTTACATTTTTAGTTAGGTTGATTCCTATGTATTTCATTTTTTTAGATGTTATCATAAAGGGTACTATTTGCATAATTTCTCTCTCAGTGAGTTTTTTTGTTTGTGAACAGAAATGCTATTGCTTTTTGAGCATTGATTTTGCATCCAGCTACACTCCTGAACTGTTTATTACCTCTAGTGGTTTTTTAATGGAGTTTTTTGGGTCTTCTATCTAGAGTATCATGTCATCTGCAAATAGTGATAATTTAACTTCTTCCTTTCTTATCTTTATTCCTTTTATTTCTCTCTCTTATCTAATTGCCCTGGTTAGTGTTTCCAGAACTATATTGAAAAGGAGTGTTCCTGATTTTAAAGTGAAAACTTTCAGTTTTTGTCCATTTAGTATAATGTTGGCTGTTGGTTTGTCATAGTTGTCCTTTATAAGGTTGAGGTAGACACCGTGTATTTGGAGTTTTTGAAGGGTTTTTATCATGAACATGTGTCTGACTTTGTCGAAAGCTTTTTCTGCGTCTATTGATATGACCATGTGGTTTTTGGTTTTGGCTCTGTTGATGTGGTGTATTACATTTATTGATTCAAGTATGTTAAACCATCCTTGCATTCCTGGAATGAACCCCACTTGGTCATGATGTATAATCTTCTTGATGATTTGCTGCATTCTATTTGCCAGTATTTTATTGAGAATCTTTGCATCAATGTTCATTAGTGAGATTGGTCTATAGTTCTCCTTTTTGGGTGGGTCTTTCTCTGGTTTTGTTATCAGAGTAATACTTGCCTCCAGGAATTATTTAGAGAGGATTGCTTTCTTCTCAATTTCATTGAAGAGTTTAAGGAGTATTGGCATCAAATCTTCTCTAAATTTCTTGTAGAATTCAGCTGTGAATCCATCAGGACCTGGGCTTTTCTTTGTTGCTAAGTTTTTAATTACATTTTCAATTTCAATAGCTGATTTTGGGTTGTTCAAAATTGCTATATATTCTTGGTTGAGCTTTGGTGGTTCATATGTTTCTAGAAATCTGTCATTTCCTCTGTGTTTTCCACTCTGTGTGAGTAGAGATTTTCATAGTAGGTATTCATGATCTTTTGAATTTCCATGGGATCTGTAGTAATTTCCCTCTTTTCAGCTTTTATTGTGTGAATTTGAGTTTTTCTCTTTTTTTTTCTTGATAAGGTTAGCTAAGGGTTTGTCAACTTTGTTTATTCTCTCAAAAAACCACTTTTTGACTCATTAATTATTTGTATTGTTTTTTTAGTTTCAATTGCATTGATTTCTGCTCTAATCTTTACAATTTCCTCTCTTCTATGAGTTTTGGGTTTAGCTTGCTCTTCTTTTTCTAGAAGCTTGAGATGGAGCATTAGGTTGTTTACTTGTGCTCATTCTGTTTTCTTGATGTGACAGTTTATAGCTATATATTTCCCTCTTAAGACCGCTTTTATTGCATCCCATAGATTACAGTATGTTGTTTCTGTGCTTTCATTGAATTGTAAGTATTGCTTTACTTCTTCTTTAATTTCATCTGTATCCCATTGGTTGTTCAAAGCATTGTTATTTAATTTTTGTGTATTCATGCAGGTTTTGCAATTTCTTTTGCTATTAATTTCCAATTTCAGTGTGCTATGGTTAGATATTATGCATGGGATGATTTCAATACCTTTGCATTTACTTAAGAATGTTTTATGGGATAGTATATGGTCTATTTTGGAGAATGTCCCATGCACTGCTGAGAAGAACTTGTATTCTGATGTGGTTGGGTGGAACACTGTAAACATCTACTAAGTCCAATTGCTCACAGATATGATTCAGTTCTGATATTTCTTTGCTGACTCTTTGTCTAGTTGATGTATCTTTTTGTGACAATGGGCTGTTATGATCCCCTGTTATAATTGTGTTCTTGTGTATTTGGTTTTTCATGACCATTAGTATCTGTCTTACATAGTTGGGTGCTCCTGTTTGGTGCATATATATTTATAATTGTTAGTTCTTCCTCTTGAATTTTTCCACAAACAAGTATGTAGTGACCTTATTTATCTCTTTCAATGATTTTAGGTTTGAAGTTCACATTGAAAAATTGTCTGTAATTAGAATAATTACCCCTGATTTTTCTGGGTTCCTGTTGCATGGAATAGTTTTTCATCCTTTAACTTTTAATCTATGAGTTTCCTTTTGGGTCAGATGTATTTCTTGTACGCAGCTGTATAGTCTATTGTGGGATCATGTTTCTTGATCTGTTCTGTCAGTGTATTTCTTTTTATAGGTGAGTTGAGGCCATTTACATTTATGGATATCACTGATATGTACTGGTTTGACTTTGCCATGTTATGTTCCAGTTGTTTGCTTTTTACTTTTCCCTTATTTAATTGCTTATCCAACCTGGTGGTTTCTTTCTGTTGTTGTTTTGGGGATTATTGTCATTTTTATCTCTATGTAGTATGTCTTTCAGTACTCTTTCTAGGGTTGTTTTGGTGGACATGAATTTCTTCAGCTGTTCTTTGTCATGGAAGTATCTTGTTTCTCCATTAAATTTGAATGAAAGTTTTGCTGGGTACATCAGTCTGGGTTGAAAGTTGTTTTCTTTTAGGGCTTGAAATTCCTCACTCCAAGCTCTTCTTGACTTGAGGGTTTGTGCTGAAAGTCTGCTGTAATTCTAATGGCTTTCCTTGGTAGGTGAGTTGTGTCTTTTCTCTAAAATCTTTTAGTATTCTGTTTTTATGCTTAATGTCTGAGATCTTAATTATTATGTGTCTGGTGTGGATTTATGTTGACTGTGACTGTTTGACATTCTATATGCTTCACTTATCTGCATATCAGATTCTTTCCCCATGTTTGGGAAATTTTCTTCTATTACTTCTATGAATATTTTGGCTATGTCATTTGCTTTGGCTCCTGCTTCTTCACTGATACCTATTAATCTTATATTGTTGCTCTTGGCATCATCTTGAAGCTGTTGGATTGTCACTTTATGCTGCTTTGTTATTTTGTAAAAGTTCTATCCTTTCATTATCACTAATTGCGATCTTGTCCTCAAGTTCCAAAACTCTAATCTCAGCTTCATTTAAGTGGTCTTGCAAGATTTGAATAGAATTTTTTGTTTCTTGGATTTCTCTTTGAGTTTGTTTCATGAATACTGTATGTTTTCTATATTGTTCATTCAAGGTTTCAATCAGTTTCCCATGCTCCTGTACTTTTTTTCTGGATTTCTTCTTTAGCTGTGCTCAGCAACTCCTTTACTAAGTGTGTTATTTCTGTTTTTACATGGGAGAGTACTTCTAATTTGATTTCCTCTATAACCTCATGGAATTGTTTTTTTTGTTTCACTTGCTATCTTTTCAGAGATTCCTGGTGTGTTACTTATGGGGTCCTCTATTTCAATATCTTCTGCACTTGCTTCTGGTGGACTAGATGTTTGAGACTGCATTTTGCTTTTTTGTTTTGCCATTTTCACTCTGCCTGATGTTTTCACACTTGCACAATTAATCTGCTGTGGTCCAAGGTTCGCCACCTGGGTGCTAAATTCCAAGTTTTTTCCGTGTGCTGGGATTCTGCCAGAGCACGGGGTCAGGGTCTGAGCCTGTAATCTTGGTCCTGCTTGCTGCTTGACAGTTGGTAGGTGTGTCCCAGTTGGGCCCCAGTCCCCAAATGTGGCCTGGGATGGTCTCAAATGCAGCGCATGGTCTTACTGTCTGGGATCAGACTCAAAGTCCCTTTTCCTGTGCTGAGATTACTCTAGAGCATGCGGTGAGGATCCACAGCTGGAATTTGGGTCCCACTGGCTGCTTGGTTGTTGCTGGGTGTGGCCCGGTTGGGCCCCTGTCCCTGTATGCGGCCTGGGCTGGTCTTGGACACTGCACGTGGTCTTACCACCTGGGAGCAGGCTCAAATTCCCCCTCTGTGTACTGGGATTCCGCCAGAGCATGGGGTATGAGACCAAAGCTGATTTGATCTTTCTGTCTCTAATATTTTTTAATTTGGGCTTATCGCTATTTTGCCAAGTTTCACTAAGTGCTTCTCAATTTTGTTTATCTCTTTAAAGAACCAACACTTGAGTCACTGATCCCTTGTAAATTTTTTGTTTTGATTTATAAACTTCCACTCTGATCTTTATAATTTTTCTTCTACTATTTTTGTAAATAATTTGGTCTTACCTAAGATCTTGAGATATTTCATTTATTTAGAATTTCTCTGTTTCTTTAATATAGACATTGATAGCTATAAACTTCTCTTCTAGAACTGCTTTCATGGTGTCCCACAGATGCTGATACATTTTGTTTTTATTATAATTTGAATCTAGAAATTTTTAAATTTCTCCTCTGATTTCTCTAATGACACATTAGTCATTCAAGAGTGAACTATTCAATTTCCATGTGTATATGTAATTTTTTAGGGGGGAGAGTTGCTGTTGATTCTAGTTTTAGTCTCTTATGATTTGAATGCATGAGTTATTTCAATTCTGTTTTATTTCTTAACACATGTTTTATGGCCTAAAATATAGTCTATTGTGAAGAATGTTCTATGGATTACAGAAAAGACTTTGTATTCTGCTGTCATAATATGAAATATTATAGATAACTGTTAAATTCACTTTATCTATTGTCCAGTTTAACTGTGATGTTTCTTTGTTAATTTTTCTTTTGGTTGATTAACCTAATTATAGGGGTAGGATACTAAAATCCACCACTGAAATTGCTCTGGAGCCTGTCTACTCTTTTATTTCAAATAATGTTTGTTTTATGAAACATGTCGTGTCTCTGTGTGTTGCATGTATATTCTTAAAATTGTTACATCTTCTTGGTGAGTTATCATTTCCTCCCTTTAATGATGTATGCTAGCCTTCTTTGTCTCTTTGACGAGTTTTAATTTGAAGTCAGTTTTGTTGGTTATAACTATAGTACACTTGATTGTTTTCAGGCTTTAGCTGATTGGGATATCTTTTCCTATCCTTTCAATTTTAGTCTACATATGTCTTTGAAGACAAATGTGTCTCTTGCAGGCAATATATAGATAGGTCTATGCATTTTTTTTGTGATCCCATCTGCTAGTCTGTGTCTTTTAGTTGGAAAGTTAAGATTTTATATTTATTAAAAGATATGAATTATCATTTTTTTGTTTTCAGTGTTTGATATTTTTTCTGTTTTTCATTTACTTAACTACTCTCCCAGTGAAATTTACTTTTTCTGTGACTTTGCAGATGTGGTCCAGATTGTTTCTGTTTAAGACTTAAGTGTTTTTTTTTTTTTTTTTTGCAAAGTTGGCTTGGTGACCATGAATTTCTTTAGTTTATCCTTGCCATGGAAGCTCTTTATTTCTCCTTTAATTTTAAAGGTTAATCTTCATGCAAGATATACTAATCTAGATTGTTAATTATTTTCTTTCAGGGCTTGAAGAACTTCATCCCGAGCCTACCTGGACTCTCAGGTTTCTCTTAGACATCATTATACCTAGCAGATTAATAAAACTATGAGTGTGTTTGCAGATGACTGACACATACAACAGAAACTGAAGAGTTAAGATCCACCCCAGATATAGGTGGTATCCCAAATAGGCTTGTAACCTGGACAGAATAAAATGGGAAAAGAGAAGGAAGTCTTTTCTTTTTCCTTCTGAGCAGCTCCTGTCTTCACCATTGCATTTGGTCTGTGATTCCTTCAGCTCCTAGACTGGATTCTCCAACCCTTCAGCACATAGATAGCCATTTTGTATTTTTCTACACTTGATTTTGCAGGAAGACATGATAAGCCTACCTATATATACTCCAATATATAATATATATATATATATTTTAATATTAAATCTGTTCTTCTAGTGAACCCTAATTGATACATCAGCTTACTTATCACTTCATCTTCAAGCAACCAAAGCTTAATTTAAGGACTCTTCTACCTAGATGCATTCCATGACCTAGATGTTCTCTCCAAGTTCCTTTTGTCTCTGTACTTGTACTTGCATTTATATGAACATTAAATCTTAAGACACTACAGCATATTTTAGCCTGAAATATTTTTCTCTGATATAAAAAGTCTTAGTAGAATTGAGAGTATTTTAGAGTAGAGACTTGAGTAGTTGATAAATATTTAAGAAATTTTAATCTAGAAAATTCCACTGAATATAATGTATAGATATATATTCACTCAATAAATATCCATTGAGAATCCCTCACTCTTCATACATATGTATACAAAGACCAGAAACAAATATGTCCAAATTGAGGTAGAAAAAGAGATTTGAGGAAAGTATTGAAGTAAGTTGCCATTTTAAAGCAATGTTATTTGCTAATTTGGGAAACTTCATTCATTATCTCTTGATCTTATCCTACTCTTTTGATTCATTATATGTAAGATTTCCTTTCTACTTCAGAACTTAACTTTTTAATTTTATTTTAAAGATAATAAAACTAAACAAAATAAAATAAAACCAATCAAAACAAAACAATGAAAGCAATACAGGACTTCAAAACAGACAACAGGAAATTAACAATGACTACCATAATGCCTCTTGTTACCTTCAAAACAACTGTCCATGACACAGAAAAGAATAAAACCAATCAAAATGAGACCATGAAAGTGGACAAGGCTTCAAAACAAGATTATAGGAAATAAACAATGGCTATCAAAGTATGCCTTACTATCTTCAAAATAGCTTCCACAGCATCAGACATAATAGAATCAAACAAAATAAAACAGAATGAAGTCAAACAAAACAAAGCAACAAAAACTATACAGGATTTCAAAACAAGATAACAGGAAATTAATAATGGCTACCACCTTGCCTTTTTAGTCATTTGCTCCCCTTTCACTTTCACAATATTTATTGTACATTTTGGATGCCACTAACTCCTTCAGTTTTTTTATATTACAGAGACAACACAATGATCACCCGTGTGAGTCCAAACCATTTTACCTGTGAGCATAATCTTAAGTTGCATCCATTTACCTACAAGAATCCTTCTTTATAGCTGAGTAGCTTTCCACTGCATAAAAATGCTATATCTTTCTTACCCATTCTGTGGTTGATGGGCAAGCTACCCCTGTTTTTTTCTGGGTTCTTAGTATGTGGAGCACTGTCTTCTCTTCTATGATCTTCAGCCCATAGACTTCCGTTAGAGTCAAATGTGTTTCTTATATACAGCATATTGATGGATCCTGTCTCTCAATCCACTTTGCCCATGTTGAGGCTGTCTACGTTAATGGTTTTGACTGACTTGCACTGGTTCATCTCTGCCATGCTATCCTCCTGCTGTTGCCCCCCTGCTGCTCCTCTCCATTCAATTGCCTGCCCCACTTGGCAATTTCCCTCTGCTGCTGTTCCTGGAACCATGGTCATGTCTAATTCGTGCTAGAATATCCTTCAGCACTCTTTGTAGAGTTGGTTTGGTGGTCATAAATTCCTTCAGTTGTACTTTATCATGAAAGTATCTTATTTCTACACTAATTTTGAAAGATAATTTTGCAGGATATATCCTGGGAAGTTGGAGGGGTGTGGGATGGGCTTCTCCAAAGACTCCTCTGATGGCAGCTGGCAAGCTTGTGGGGGACATGGCTGGCTGTTTGTTCCAGTGCACAACTGGTACCAGTCCCAGTAGTGGCTCCAGAACTTAAGTATTCTAAGAAGCTTTATTCTTATTATTTCTTCAGAAATAAGATTGAAGAAATTAACAGGTAAATTAATAACTGTCTTCTTTTTTTCTTTAGAAAGGAATAAGAGTAAAGGTACCAAAGATAATTTTTCATAACACTTTTAATTAATTTTAATTTAGAATGAAATTGAAGTATCCTACCAAGAAAATTAAAGTCCCTTCCTCACCACAACAGATGACCCTACCCATATGACAAACATGAACATATGCTGTATATGTTAACCAGTTTTGCTTCTGAAGTTGAGTTTTGGGAAGCAAAGATCAGATCTCTGTTTTATACTTATTTTTTGTACAATGTTTTAAAATAACCATATTCATGACTCAGTTAATATAGTTTAAAAATAACTCTCTGCTAATATTTTCTATAGATAACCTAAGATTCTAATAAATGAGTATTTCCTACTTGATCCCCAGATAACAAAAATAAAAATACTTTCCTTTTTACTCCTTTCAATTTCAGGAAAGCCTTCTGGTTCCCTATATATTTACAAATACAAATATTCTCTTTCCTCTAAATAAATTTATTTTGAAGAATGTGAGACATGGTTACTGTATCCAGTGGTGATTGAATACACACACACACACATATATATTTAAACACTGAAAACACACACATATTTAAACACTGAAAAGTGTTTAAAAATACAGATTTTAGAGTCAAACTTCTTGGATATTTGTCTCTTCTCATTATTACCTGGGGTTGCTAATGATTTTCTGTTCTTAAATGCAGTGCTTACTTCACAGTGCCAATGAATGCCTCTTCCAAATTTGTGCCAGAAAAGATAGGCATTTCTGTAAACTTTCACAGTGCCAATGAATGCCTCTTCCAAGAACTGATATTACTTCCACACACAACTCATTGATCAAATCAAGTAACAATATCATGCATAAACTCAGTGAGGAAGAGAATGCAATTCCCTCATGTGTCCCAAAACACAAAAGACAGAAATACTGATTA